>JBBPOJ010001534.1:0-13025 GCA_038091395.1 Leccinum rimulosum | reverse complement strand
TCTTCATTCGAATCCAACTTCTGAAATTTAGTGGCATGGGCCTGACACTGAAAAGATGCGGCCACGAAAATAGGGACAGTGTCACTATTTTGGGCATGATTAGTGACACTGTCACCGGTTAAATGTGGTTTTACTTCCCTCAGTGTGGGGCCATCGCATTTGTCTCGCTCCCGCCGTCGCGCGTTCTGAATTTGAGGGCCACGTCACTGAAGTTTAAACCTGTGTTCCTGAAGGCGGGACGGGCGTAGTGTCCAGCCGGAGAAAGCTCTCGTCCTGGCACCACATTGATATCATTTTGTTGTTGAAGTTCCGATGCTGCATGATACCGGGGTGAACCATCTGGATTAGATGCAGTCCTTCGCCAGATCTAGTGAGTCACGCGGACGAAATCGTCGAGGAAGCCAGAGCTCCGTTACCGCAAAGGACCTCTCTCGGTCGAAATGGAGCCTAATACATCGTTCCACCAGACTTGATGTATCATCTCGTCTGTCGATGAGCGCGCTCCCGCTCCCGCCCTGCTTCCCTTTTTGGACTGGGTGCATTTGTCCGACCGCTGTTGACTCCGGGCAAGCAACGCAAGGCTTCACTCCCGTTCAGCCTCGGCTGCGGATGGTCCGCATATGATGAGTCCTTCCAGAAACCAAACAGATTATATAAGCAAAGAAACTCCTATTCCTAATTTTACTCGTTGACATGCACTGCGACTCATTGTAGGTTCTTATTTGCACTGCCAGCACGCAGCCCATCTGCACGCCATGTTCGATGACCACCTGAACATTAGGCACACTCGTCAAGGCGAGTTCATGGATTTGCCCGTGGCGCAGTTGCCCACCGCCGATGCCGCAGGTGACACAGAAATAAATGCCGTCATCACACATTCCATTCCTTGAAAAACCTAGTATCCACTGCGGCACAACAGGAGTATCGAGACTCACGGCTTATGGCGCCCGCGAGGCGGAGAGCGAGGACCCAGAGGACCAGGAAACTGGAAAAGGCTGCCGCCAAGCCACTGGCAGAAAAGGTCCAGCTGGCAACAGAGAGAATCACGCTTACAATCAGCCGGACGTCGAAAAGGTCGAGGGCGCTGATGCTTCGGGTAGCCCAGTGGAAGAATCAGAAGAGAACATCGGAGACGGTGTAAACGGAGTCTCGTCGGAAGAAGGAAAAGGAATTGAAGTCGTGGAACTTATGAAGGTGCATACGGCCAGTTATACACCAATTAGTGATGTTCTGACGATGCGGTCGCAGGCTTGACGAGACTCGTCAATACAAGCTATCACGGCCCTCTTGGTCTCGCTCACGAATCTCACCCTCAGTTGTTACCCAGACAAACTCGAATACGTGGATCAGATTTTAGCTTTTGCGCACAGCAAAATCAAAGAGTCCTGAAGCCGATCTGATGCAGCTCGGATCTCCACGCTCCACAAACGGCTCCGAATCTCACAGCGCTGCTCGTATCCATCCGTGCTCACGTTGCTTGTCATCCAACGCTACGGCTCGCTCCTGACGCAACAGGTGTTTTACACATACCCTTCCATCGCACACAGCATTGTCTCTAGCGTGCTCACGAGACAGGGATCGAGATGCCCGGGGACCTGGATGGAGTCTTGGATTCGTGACACGTTTTGATCAAGGATTAGATGGACGCTTCTGCCGTCGGTGATGGGTTAGTGAATGACGTGAAGGAGATACGGAAACAAGGTCCGTATGCGGAGCAGGAGGACACAGCGGAGGAGCAGGAGTGTGTAGCGTGGATGATGCATCTGTTTAGGGCTGAGTCATTCTCGGTGCAGTTTGAAGTGGGTATCCAGATTTTCTGGATCGAGAGAGTCGAGAATTAACTGGCGCACCGCACCCATCAGCTGCTGCAAACTGCACGTCGGCACTTTGCGGTATTCGTTTCCTGCGCTCATCACTTCGACCATCAAGCTCTGTCGGTGATACAAAATTCGTGAACATTTGGTGAGATGGGATTGATTACGTTTATCTTCTAACTCGACAACGAATAGGAAGACGGCAATCGAACGCGAAGACCATCCTCGCGATACAAGTCGACTCTCCCTCCGTCTCTTCGCCTCTCCAATCACCTCCGAATGCGACTCTGGGTTCGAGGACCAAGCGTACGACCTGTACGTACAAGCGTGTGCGGTGTTCGAGGTCTCGATTTCGGCGAGCCAAGCACAGTTGGCTGCGATCACGTCGATCATTGGGACGTTTCCGGCGGTAGAGGTTGAAGGAGAGGGGGAAGATGGGGAAGGGGAAGGGGAAGGGAAGGGGGGAGGGAGGGGACGATGCTAAGACAGTGAGTATTGCTCTGCGCTATCGATCGTGACTGACGGGTTGTCGACAGCAAACGAGTGCCGGAATGTTTGCAAAAGTCGTTGTGGATCGCACATTCGGCGACGGAGGAGATCGTCGCTGTTCAGATATACTGTGACACGTTCGATCAATATCTGTATTACTTTGATCGCGGGGCACTTGCTGTGCGTATCTCTTCATTCTACACTCCCTTGATGCAATTTGACATTGTCACAGGTTTCTCAAAAATTCATCGTCTCACTCGGAGAACTCATCACGTCCTCGATCGACACCATCACCTCTTGCTCGTCTTCCGCTTCGTCGCAACGAATCGAATGGGTGGCATCCCCAGACATGATCCAGCGACATTTCCGGAACACACTCATGTATATTTTTCAAAGAAGATGTCGGAGAATCCGGGGAGGTATGACGAGGTGGAAGTCGTTGGGACATTTGTGAAGATGGGGATCACGCGAAAGCGGTTTCTCGGTCCGTATAGAGGGTGCAGTCAATTTCGATCTGTCGATACCGTTTTTTTCTGTCGTCGTTTTAGCAAGGCCCTTTTTTTGAACTGATTGATGTCTTAGCCTAGGCTACAAAGGACGCAAGGTTTTACCTTGGGCTGTGCGAACAGCAACTCCGACTCGTTGCTGTGCAAACTGAAAATACAGAAAACACGAGGCTGCCTCAAGTAAGTCAAGTCGCCAACATTCTCACATTCTTTTCACTGTCTAGTGCCCTCCTCACCATCCCAACCCTCAGTGAAAGAAGATGAAGCCGAAAGGTGCTTATCTCAGTGTTTATCGAGAACAACCTCAGTGAAATGACATTCACGCCGTCAGCCAAAAAGCGGTCGTCTCGAGCAAAGTCTCACACCAAGCATGAGAAAGGAGGCCAGAGGAACTCAATTGGAGAGATGACTATTTCAGTCCAGGAGATACTTTTACAAGCGAACTCAACGTTCGCCAAGTTTGAGCAAGGGGACGGGTCGGACCACATTAGTGAAGCAATCATCCTTGGTCGCCAAGCACTGGACCGTTGCCCACCCGGTCACGACGAACGATGGGTCTCACTAACTCAGCTTGGTAATCATCTCTGGATTCGTCACAACCATCTAGGAGCGATAGAGGACGTCGAAGAAGCACTTATCTACCGCAGAGAGGCACTGGAGCTTTGCCCAGAAGGGCATCCAAATCGATCGACGTTGTTGAGCAATGTCGCAAGCAATCTCTGCACTCGTTACGACCGGCTTGGAGACATGACGGACCTCAATGAGGCCATCATCCTCGGGAGACAAGCCCTCGACCTTTGCCCGTCTGGGCATCCGGGTCGATCAACGTCGTTGAACAACATCGCAAACTATCTCTCCATTCGTTACAACGAGCATGGAGACATGACGGACCTCAATGAGGCCATCATCCTCGGGAGACAAGCCCTCGACCTCCGCCCGCCAGGGCACCCGCATCGATCAACGTCGTTGGGCAATGTTGCATCCTATCTCTCCACTCGTTACGACCAGCTTGGAGACATGACGGACCTCAATGAGGCAATCATCCTCCTTGACGGACATCAATGAGGCTAGGACGATGTGGGCGGTGGACGACGAAGATACGAACAAGATCACGAGCAAGTTTTACGAGAATATGTTGGATGGAAGTGGTCAGCTGGATCACACTCGAGCGGCGTTGGCGCTTTGTACTATGGTTCCCTCGTATATTTGATCGTCTCTTCGCATACATTTGCTATTTGTGATCAGTGTTGAACGTGTGGTTTTTGAACAGTATGACGACCCTGGGCTTCGGGAGCGGCGCCCAGAGTTGCATTCGTGCATGTTGGAGAAGCTCATGGACCCTTCTGCATATGAGGGTCAGGTCGGGGAGACGGGATTGGAACGGTTTCGAACCCACGAGGGGGACCAAGTATCTACCATTATCTTGTAGTTCAAGTTCTGACGCAGCGTCATGCCGGGGAACTCGCCAAAGTGAACGCGATCCTTCGCCAGACATAAAGCATTTAGGTGTGGAATTTATAGTACTGAGCGATGTGGACCAAACCGTTGAGGATTGCGCGGCTCCGTCACTGCAAACGACCTCTCTCGATCGATGGAACCTGAAACCTGAGCGAGCTCGCCACTAGAGCCGGCGGATTGTCTCGACTTGGATACTTGCGTTGTTCTGCCGTGGATAAGTTTGCGAGGTACAGATTCAAGTATAAGGAGGTAACTTAACCCAGATGTCTGTGTCACCTGCGGCATCGGTGGTCGAAAATTGGGCCACGGCACATGCCTTGAAATTAGTACGTTGAGTATGCATGACATTCAGGTGTTCGTCCCGACACCGCGTGAAAGGGCTGAGTGCGTACAATGCGAACGAGAGCTAGTGAGTTGTGGGTGCTGACAATGAGTTATGTAGTGCGACCTACTTTCTCCAGTATGGTCGCCGTGGGACTCGTGGATCGATGTGTTGCATCATGACCGACTGTGTTCGTCGGAAATTCGATGTGGTTGCCGAACAAGAAGAATATCAATTCCATGCACGTACAAGAGACAGTAGGGACCTCAGCTGAAGGCATTCCCGGCAATATTTCGACCTACACCGGGATAGAGACTGCGCGAGCGAGAGCACCACCAAGATGGCGGCAAGAATCGAAGGGATGGACTTGGAGAGCCAGAATCTGTATGGTGAGCTATCATTCATGCCTTGAGTCATGGAAAGAACGCTTACCTCCGCGTAACGCTCAAGGCGGTCGGGATGAACGGTGAGTAAGTTGAACCCACCTTGTCGTCCATGATCGTCGTGCTGGGAGTAGGGTGAGAGTTCACATGGGAAGGAATTAGTTGATCGTAGCGACTGTAACGCCAACATCGCGAATTAGGCGTTCGCGTACGTGCGTATATGCTCGCACTTTTTCCGCAAACGCGGTGTCACTGCCGAGGGACATTGGAAAGTACGAGGACGGGCGCATGAGGAGTGCGAGTGCGAGACGCGCGAGGGTCCACGTGTCCAGGTATTTGCGTGCGCGTTTGTGGGAGGGCAATCAGACGTACCTCCTTGTATATGCGTGTCGTGGGTGAGGGTAGGCGAGCGAGCGACGGTGAAGTGCGAGGACGAAGGGCAAGGGCGGGTGGGTCGGTGAGCAAGCGAGGTAGTGCGTACGGACGTACAGGTGGGGTGATGTAGGGAAGGCGAGGACGAAGGTAACGAGGGAGGTAACGACCTACGGCCACCGTCGTATGCTCGCGTTGTGCCGAGAGCATACGGCAGTCGTCGCACACCGTCTTGGATGCGGCGAGGGAGGTGACGCGGACGACTGGGGCAGGGGCAGAGTCGCCACACGCCGTCCTCGACGTGTGAGAATGAGGGAGGGCGACGGCGAGTGAGGACGGGACAGGAAGACGGCGGCAGAGCGACGGTGAACGAGAGGGATGTGATAGTTGATGTGTTATAGTAGTCAAAGTTGCCAACGTCGACGGTCTACCAGGAGATTGTTTTTCGGGACCGTCATCTTCGTCTTCGTTCACCTCGTGCGCCGCTTGCTTGGGTACTCACGAATGGGTTCGTTTAGGTCACTCGCGCGACCGCGAGAAACGCGAGATCAGTGAACGTCGCGAACTCCGCATCCTCGTCGGCACCAACCTCGTCCGTCTCTCCCAGCTCAACTCTGTCGATTTGGAGATGTACCAAAAGAGCATATGGGAGCAAGTCATCATGATGGAAGTCATCAACCAGGTGGGTGTTTAGTGTATACTGTCCTCAGATTGATTAACGACTCATGTAGGTATTCATGGACGAGTTCTACCTCCATTCGCTCAGACTGTTTTTATCCGCAACCGACTCAAGGGTCAACATCAAACCGACCGTCATCGCGCTCATCGACAGACTCACGGCCTACGGCGCCCGCGAGGAGGAGAGCAGAGGACCCAGAGGACCCAGGAAACTGGAAGAGGCTACCGCCAAGCCACTCAGGCTGGCGGAAAAGGTCCAGCTGGTAAGAGAGAGAATCATGCTTACAATCAGCCGGACGCCGAAAAGGTCGAGGGCGCAGATGCTTGGGGTAGTCCAGTGGAAGAGTCAGAAGAGACCATCGGGGACGGTGTGACTAAACGGAGTCTCGTCGGAAGAAGGAAAAGGAATTGAAGAATGACACGCCTGTAAGAAAGTTCCGTGGCATATCAAAGGACGTCCAGCTCTTTGAAGTCCTTTGGAAACAAGTCGTCGAACTTATCAAGGTGCATATGGTCATTGACAGTTATACACTAATTAGTGACGTTCTGACAATGCAGTCGCAGGCTCGACGACACTCGTCAATACAAGCTATCACGGCCCCCTTGGTCTCGCTCACAAATCTCTCCCTCAGTTGTTACCCAGACAAACTCGAATACGTGGATCAGATTTTAGCTTTTTCGCACAGCAACTAATCAAAGTGTATTCCGAAAGGTACGTTTTATTTCTAAATACATGTGTCTACTCCTGACGCCGATCTGATGCAGCTCGCATCTCGAAGCTCCACAAACGGCTGCGGATCTCGCAGCGCTGCTCGTATCAATCCGTGTTCACGTTGCTTGCCATCCAACGCTACGGCCTGCTCTTGACGCAACAGCTGTTTTCCACAACCCTTCCATTGCACACAGCATCGTCTCTAGCTTGCTCACGAGACAGGGATCGAGATGCCCGGGGACCTAGATGGAGTCTTGGATTCGTGTCACGTTTTGATCAAAGATCAGACGGATGCTTCTGTCGTCGGTTGTGGGCCAGTGAAGGACGTGAAGGAGATAGGGAGACAAGGTCCGTATGCGGAGGAGGGGGAAAAAGCGCAGGAGCAGGGGTCACGGTGGGTAGCGTGGATGATGCATCTGTTTAGGGCTGAGTCATTCTCGGTGCAGTTTAAGGTGGGTATCCAGATTTCCTGGGTCGAGAGAATCGAGAATTAACTGGCGGACCGCACTCGTCAGCTGAAAACTGCACATCGGCACTTTGCGGTATTCGTTTCCTGCGTTCATCACTTCTACCATCAAGCTCTGTCGGTGGTACAAAATTCGTGAGCATTTGGTGAGATCGGATTAATCATGTTTGTCTTCTAACCTCAACAACGAATGGGAAGACGACTTGCAATCGAAAGCGACCACCATCCTCGCGATACAAGTCGACTCTCCCTCACTCGCCCTCCGTCTCTTCCTCCTCGCCCCTCAAATCACCTTCGAATGCGACTCTGGGTTCGAAGACCTAGCGTACGACCTGTACGTCCATGCGTTTTCGGTGTACGAAGACTCGATTTCGGAGAGCCGAGCACAGTTGGCTGCGATCACGTTGATCATTGGGACGTTGCAGGGCGCAAAGGTGTTCGAGGTGGACGGGTATGACACGTTGATCACCAAGGCTGCGTTGCATGGGGCCAGGTTGTTGAAGAAGTCGCATCAGGCGACGGCAGTGCATGCTGCAAGTCATTTGTGGTGGCAGGAGGCGGCGGTGGAGGTGGAAGGACAGGGGGAGGGTGGGGAGGGTGCCAAGGCGGTGAGTATCGCTCTGCGCTATCGATCGTGACTGATGGGTTATCGACAGCAAACAAGTGCTGGAATGTTTGCAAAAGTCGTTTCGGATCACACATTCGGCGACGGAGGAGATCGTCACTGTTCAGATATACTGTGACGCTCGATCAATATATGTATTACTTTGATCGCGGGGCACTTGCTGTGCGTATCTCTTCACTCTTTACTCTCTTGATCCAGTTTCTGACATTGTCACAGGTTGCTCCAAAATTCATTTTCTTGCTGGTAGAGCTCATCACGTCCTCGATCGACACTATCACCTCTCTATCATCTTCCGCTTCGTACCTGCACCCGTCGCAACGAATCGAAGGTGTGGCGTCCCCAGACATGATCCAGCGACATTTCCGGAACACACTCAAGTATATTCGTTCGAAGACGTCAGAGAATCCGGGGAGGTATGACGTGGTTGAAGATGGGGATCGCACGGTAGCGGTTGCTGGGTACGTATAGAGGGTGGAGTGAATTTCGATCTGTGGATACCGTTTTCTTTTGTCGTCGTTTTAGCCAAGGTCCTTTTTTGGACTGATTGATGTCTTAGGGCTACGAGGAATTCTTGCTAGCCATGTTTTACCTGAGGCTATGCGAACAGCCTCCGGCAACATTGCCAGCCAACTCATTGCTGTGCAAACTAAAAATACAGAAAACACGAGGCTGCCTCAAGTGAATCATGTCATTGCGGCGAAGTCGCCAACGTTCTCAGTGTCTTCTTTCCACTGTCTAGTGCCCTCCTCACCATCCCAACCCTCAGCGAAACAAGATGGAATCGAAAGGTGCTTATTTCACTGTTTTGTCGAGAAGAGCCTCAGTGAAATGACATTCGCGCCGTCAGCCGAAAAGCGGTCCTCTCGAGCAAAGTCTCACCCCAAGCATGAGAAAGAAGGCGAGGGGGACTCGATTGGAGAAGCGACTGTTTCAGTCGAGCAGATGCTTGCACAAGCGAAGTCAGCATTTGCCAAGTTCATGCAAGGGGACGGGACGGGCCACATTAGCGAGGCAATTGTTCTTGATCGCGAAGCACTGGACCGTTGCCCACCCGGTCACGACGAACGATGGAGCTCATTGAACGGGCTTGTCGTTCATCTGCTGAGTCGTTACAAGCATCTAGGAGGGGTGGAGGACATGGATGAAGCAGTTATCTATGGCAGAGAGGCACTGAAGCTTTGCCCAGAAGGGCACCCAAATCGTTCAACGTCGTTGAAAAAGGTCGCAAACTCTCTTTCGACTCGTTACGAGCATCGTGGAGACATGACGGACCTCAACGAGGCCATGATCCTCGGGAGACAAGCACTCGACCTTCGCCCGTCAGGGCACCCGCATCGATCAACGTCGTTGGGCAGTGTGGCATCCTATCTCTCCACTCGTTACAAGCAGCTTGGAGACATGACGGACCTCAACGAGGCCATCATCCTCGGGAGACAATCCCTCGACCTTCGCCCGTCAGGGCACCCAGATCGATCAACGTCGTTGAACAACATCGCAGGCTATCTCTCCACTCGGTACAAGCAGCTTGGAGACATGACGGACCTCAATGAGGCCATCATCCTCGGGAGACAAGCCCTCGATCTTCGCCCGTCAGGGCACCCGTATCGATCAACGTCGTTGAACAACGTCGCACTCTATCTCTCCACTCGTTACCACCAGCTTGGAGACATGACGGACCTCAATGAGGCCATCATCCTCGGGAGACAAGCCCTTGACCTTCGCCCGTCAAGCCACCCGCAGCTATCAACGTCGTTGAACAACGTCGCAAGCTATCTATCCACTCGTTACCACCAGCTTGGCGACATGACGGACCTCAATGAGGCCATCATCCTCGGGAGACAAGCCCTCGACCTTCACCCGTCAGGGCACCCGCATCGATCAACATCGTTGAACAACGTCGCAAACTATCTATCCACTCGTTACCACCAGCTTGGCGACATGACGGACCTCAATGAGGCCATCATCCTGGCGAGACAGGCCCTCGACCTTTGCCCACCTGGCCATCTTGACCGATCATGGTCATTACGTATATCTGTACATTGTCTCCGCCTTCGCTTCACCCAGTCGGACAGAGAGGATCTATTCAGTCTCTACACCCAGTTATCAAATATCTCACAAATACTCTCACCATTTGATCTCACTGCTGCCAAAGAATGGATCACGGAAGCTGAGGATTTCCACCATCCCACAGTACCTCTCGCATACGAAACATCTCTTCGACTACTCGTTCAACATCTCGCCATTTTACCATCCCTACCCAATCGTCTCCAGAGTTTCAAAGACCTCGCTTCATCCCTAGCAATCGACGCCTTTTCCGCTTGTCTCCGTAATCAACATGCCGAAAAAGCGGTTGAGCTTATCGAGCAAGGTCGCGGTGTATTCTGGTCCCAGATTTCTCGTATCCGTTCCCCTCTTGAAGATGTCATCGCCTCGGGCCAGGAAGGACATTCCCTTGCGAACGACTTTACTCGACTCTCATCAGAAATACACGATACAATTCATTCAGAAAGTCCAGATCAGCATAACACGCTGTGCAGTCTCAATGTTGATCTGCAATCCGCAATCACAAACATTCGCAAATTATCCGGTCTCGCTCGATTCCTTCTCCCTTCTTCTTTCTCAGAACTCCAGCATGCTGCCAGTGGAGGACCCATCGTCATCGTGAATGCTAGCCAGTATACGTGCGATGCACTCATTCTCTTTTTTGACAGAGATCCGGTTCATATCCCGTTGCAAATCACCAAATCCCGCGTCCAGGACCTGTCTTTGGAGCTCCAATCTCTGACTTTCGATGCAAAAACAATGGACATGGGGAGAGATCTGGCTCGCTTCCTGAGAACCCTTTGGGATGAGGTCGTCTCGCCCATTGCTGATTCTCTTCAGGCAACAGTTCCACTTGGCTCACGTATCTGGTGGTGTCCCACTGCCGAGTTCTGCCTTTTTCCATTGCACGCGGCTAATCCGTATCGGAACGGCCAAAGAGGTTTTTCCCATTTGTACATCTCGTCTTACACTCCCACGTTGACTGCCCTCGTCCGTGCGAGACGGAATCATCCAACGGCTACGACTTTCATACAAAAGGAGAAATCTTTCCTTGCTGTGGGCCAGGCGAACGCGAATGGCGAAAACGTGCTTTTCTCTGTCAGCACTGAACTGACCATCGTTGCCGAGCGCATTCAGGGTCTCGCCACGCTCATGCGCCTTGAAGGTCCCGAATCGAGTATGTCCCAAGTCTCGAAGGAGCTGAGGACGAGCGAGTGGGTTCACTTTGCCTGCCACGGTATCCCAAACAGGAAGCAACCCTTTGACTCTGCATTTGGTCTCTACGATGGCCGGTTTACAGTGGAACGGATCATGGGATGCGAGTTAGAGAACCCAGAGTTTGCCTACCTGTCTGCTTGTCATACGACGGTCGGAGACGAGGAGAGTCCAGACGAGGTCATCCACTTGGCATCAGCGATGCAGTTTGCAGGGTTCCGGTCTGTGATTGGGACGATGTGGGCGGTGGACGATGAAGATACGAACAACATCACGAGCAAATTTTATGAGAATATGTTAGATGGATGTGGTCGGCTGGATCACACTCGAGCGGCGTTGGCGCTGCAGAGGACGATGAACTCATTGGTTGGTATTGTTCCGCTTGATCAGCGCATTCTGTATGTACATATAGGTGCTTAGTCCATTGCTAGTACATGTCATTGTATGGTTGCCGCGTACTGATTTGTTTGATGTGTCTCTTCCCATAGTGAATGTCTGCTCATGTTGGATGACCGCTTTTTGAACACTACTTATGACGACCCTGGGTATTGCGAGTGGTGTCCAGAGTTAAATTCCAGCATGTGCCAGTGGGAGACGCTGTTGGGCCATCGTCAATATCTCGCTCTCATCGGGCGCCCCTCTCTGATTGTGTGTGTCGGGGAACGGTTTCGAACCCACGAGGGGGACCAAGTACCCATCATTATTTTGTTATTCAAATTCTGACCCTGCGTCATGCGGGGAACTACTCGAAGTGAACCGATCCTTCGCCAAGCATAAGGCATTCACATCTGGAATATCTAGTACCCGAGCGATGCGGACCCGATCGTTGAGCATAGCATGGCGCGCTGCAAACGACTCTCTCGATCGAGATGGAACCTGAGATTTGAGGGATCTTGCCACTACAGTCGGCGGATCGTCTTGTCTCCACTCGTGTTGCGCCACCGTGGATCAATTCTGTGAGGTATGCGTTGCCATATGATGAGTTAACTCGACCATACTGTGCATGCGTGTCGTGGGTGAGGGTAAGCGAACAAGTGTGTCACGAGCGACAGTGATGCACGAGGATGAATGCGGGAGAGGGCGAGGGCGGGCCGGTCGGTGAGCAAGCGAAGTAGTGCGTACGTCCGTATGAACGTACAGGTGGGGTGATGTAGGGAAGGCGAGGACGAGGACGAGGGAAAACGAGGGAGGTAACGACGTACGGCGACCGTCGTATACTCTCGTTGTGCCGAGAGCATACGGCAGTCGTCGCACACCGCCTTGGATGCGGCGAGGGAGGTGATGCAGACGACTGGGGCAAGGGCAGTCCTCGACGCGTTGAGGTGGTGGTGTAAGAATGAGCGCGGGAAGACGGCAGAGCGACGGTGGGTGCGTGTGCGTCACGAACGAGAGGACATTGGCGAGGACGAAGGCGGGTGGATGAGGGCGAATGACGTGGGTACCAACGAGTCACGACTAAGCAGTCTCTGGATGACGTCGTTTGGGAGATCAGTGGGCATGCGGAGAGAATACTAGTATGCGTACTTGTTTTTCGGGACCGTCATCGTCGTCGTCGTCGTCCACCTTGTGCGCTTGATGATTGATAATCGGAGGCCGCAGTCAGAGCGTGGCCATCTGGGTGATCTTATAACACGACACCTCATCACAGCGTTCATAAACGTGCGTGCAGTTCCGCCCTCCGAGCCACTCGGCCCGGTAACTTCGGTTGCTGCGTATATGCGTGCTTACATAAGGCAGAACTTGAAGAACCTCGCCAGAGTCGCCACGACGACGAGGACGACAAGGACGACGACAACCACCACCACCACCGTCGTCGTCGAAGGAAACTCCATAGCGAGTCCCTGGGAGCGGTAATGATTCAGGTCGGCCAGATGAAGCGTCATCTCGTGCGTCTTACCGTGTTCTCGGCGGCGGCACCGAATTCGCCCTCGGAGCCATCATC
>JBBPOJ010001533.1:0-13035 GCA_038091395.1 Leccinum rimulosum | reverse complement strand
AGCTGCGGAGGATTAGTGATACAGATGACGAAGGATGACGAAGCGATCGAGTCATCATGAGTCAGAAAGGTAGGGAGAACTCGGAACGAGACGGAAGAAACAGGGATAGGGAATCGGAAGAAGTAGGGCCATCAGCGATGTGGAACGATACGTGAAATCGCCCGAGGTCTATGGTACAAAGTGAATACAACGTATAGGCGAAGGGCATAGCAAAGCGAGAGAGAAAAGAGATACATAGAGAACATAGGGGACGATCGTAACACAAACCATCACCTACCAATGTCATGTCTGGGACAATTACAGTGGCATACATATGCATTAACACAAGTCACTGCTTTCCGTAAAAGACCCTTAGCAAGGGAACAATCTACCATATGCATGTGATCTTATCATTTTTTGTTGATCAGGCCCAGATAAAATACATAAACTAATCAATCATCATATTCAACATATTATGTACACAAGACATTGTAGAGACAAGAGAAGAATATGTCAGTACGTGGAGTATGGTCTCATTGGATCAAAATAGCCTGACTGCGGGACCCTGGTTAGGCAATCCGCTGAGCACAGTGAACAGCATGGCAGAGGTAGTAGAAGATGAGGTCAGAGCAATAGCCCGAGATGGACCAGCTGTCACATTGTGTGTCTGATAGGAAGACGAGACCGGAACTTGAATGATAGCCTGAGACGGACTAGCCATCACACTCTATGTCTGGTAGAGAGCCAGATCTTCAACCATAGGGATGAACACCTTGCTAGACTGTTTATGTAGCAAAATGGATATCATCAATTGCTGGTTTATTTCCTGATGCATGTGTGACTTGGAGTAATAGACATATGGAAAAAGTAAGCATCTACATTCCATTGGTGTGCAACTGTTGGAAGTGTGTGGTGAGTACAGTGGTTGAAAGCCTTGACAATGGCTTTGTATATGGGTGCATATTTTTTGGTATCAAATTCCAGCACCATGGCCTGAACATCCTCATCACAGCAGGCCTTGTAGTTGAGTGCATAGTGAAGCTAGTGATCATGTTAATGCATGTTGGGGTCATGACACATGAGGGAAGAGGCACTGTGGGAGTACCAGCATTCTGAGTGAAACCATTCCAGGTATTTGTTTGCAAACCACTGGACCTGGATGACTTTGCCCTGTTGTGATGTAGTTAAAGAGAAAAAAAATTGAATAATTTGGTTCCTCTCTAGCAATCTGAGTAGGATGATGCTAATGAGGTTATTGTCGAAATTCAGAAATAGTTTCGTCAGGTCCTCTCTGAGATACTAATCAAGGACAATAAGCAGGATTTTTCTGATAGTACTCATAGATAGTCCTCTTGATTATGATCTTTGAGTCTAAATCTCATAGATTTCAAAGAATATCTGGTAATTCATTTCCACTTTCAGGGAAATGATCAAAAAGTCGTCACTTGTGTTGATGAACCAATCAGGAGTGTTGGAAATTAGCCTCATGTAATTCATTTGTATTACTTAATCATTCCCAGTAGTATCCGCAGTCATTAGTTAGTTGCCAGTGAACCACCATCATTGTTTGTCACGCCCTGCTCCCTGCACTCGAATAAACCTATTTCATTAGGTTATGAGCCCCGAGTACTAGCTGTTGCTTAGTTGCTCATTCATCATCAGAATCATTTGTGGAACCAATTTGTATAGTGAGCATGCATGGTCACTTGGGCTGTGTGGTGAAACAAATCCAACACCACTGTGTCAATGGTGCTAATATGGTTCTTGAATGGGCCAAGATTGGCTGCACACATTGAGATGAGCATTGCTTCCCTGCAGAATGCAGCAACTGACTCTCTGACAAATGCAAGACCCTTAGTGATCATGTGTTGAACAGAGTCTATCTCCAATTTTTTCTACTAATGAGAAAAATGAAACAAATAATGACTTCAGGTAAGAAAATAAATTACTGATTCAAGTTGTACTTATACTATGCATGCTGTATTTGACAAAGGTTCAAGCTGTTCAGACTTCCAGTTCACTGGTGGAGGACTTGTGATAGAGCACCAAATGTGTTGGGCAGCACTGTTACTTTTGGTGATTTCACCTGGACTCTTCAATGTTCAGGAGCAAGACTATTATTTGAATAAAAAGGTTTCCTTCGACCAACTTGAAGCTTTCAATAACATTAAGAGCATTATCAAAAGACTACGAGAAAGCAATCTGATACACAGTAGGATACACAATGTTAGGGGGGTGTTGGAATACAACCCCAATGCAAATATCAGGAATTGTACTCTCCTATTGGTGTTTTTCAGCTCCATATTATAATGTAGGCATTATTATGCTAGTGGATAAAGCCTTAGTAAGGAAGTGATTGTGGATGGATTCCGATCAACAACATTAGACATACCTCGAGGAAAATAATCTAACACATAGCAGAATACACAATGTTAGAGGGGGTGTTGGAATACAACCTGAAGTTGTATAGAAATCTTTTTTGGATATTCTATATGTGCAGTACATTAGATATACTGTAGAGAGAGAGAAGCTCTAGTAGAAAACTGTGGTTGGCTCATGCAGGACTGCCGGGAACTGTGCCACATTCACCTACTCTACTCATATGGGCTTCTAGTGAATAGAGCTGACAGCATCGGCTACACGCTGACTCCAGCCACTTGCTTAAGTCGCTGCATGTGTGGCGCCCGTCTGGCCCCGCCAACATGTTTTTTTCAATCTCCGCCATCATTCTTGACTCGTCGTCCTCCATCCCCTGCCATTCATGCCTTGCGCCTGTTCTAGAGGAAGTGCAACTGAGAATGGCCCAGAAACCCACACTGGTCGAGGTCAAGGTCGTGGTTGTGGCCACAAAAACTTGAACGTCAACACTTCCGATACTCAAGATCTGAGCCTGGACCTGGCGCCTTCTGATGGGGGCAATGAAACAGTTGCTGGTGCCGTCCCTCAACTTGGGCCTCAAGTACTTATCGACTCAGCAAAAACCTTTGACCTCAACATCTCTGGATCTGAAGAGGATGCCATCGAAGAATCCAGCCCCACTCTCCAATGTGCTGCAGGAAGGACCAACAACCTTAATGAGCCTGAACTCCCTAGTCTGACCATCATCTACTGACAATATCCGATACTTTTTCCACCGAGCAAAAGGTGAAGATCAGCATTGTTTGTATTGCAAGTAATTTTCTCTTCGTCTTGATCACTCCATTTTGATAGCAATGCTCGAATTCTAGAAAAGAATATGACGCTGATCCTGCTGCTTGGGAGGCCCAGTAAGGGAAACCAGAGCGTGGAAGTCGCCCATCATGAAACTTCTACTACAGTTCCTTGACTTCTTACTCTGTGAAAACACCTCAATGTTTGGCATCTCCTTGAATATATTACAGCAGCTCATGAACGGGCATGGAAGCCCAGCTTTCTCTTGTTTGCTGCACAATTGATCGAGGCTACAATCTTTTGGAACTCGAGAGTCTCATCCGCGATGGTGCTGATATCTCGAATCTGCAATGCCACTGCCGGAGGAAACCTGACCAACCCTGATGACAGTGGACGATAGAGGCACGGTACCAGTGTACACGAAGGAAGCTTTCCACAAAGCTATCATTTCACTCATCATGGCTCATGACTTGGTATGTCCGAGTCTTATCTTGGGGAGTCGGGGATGATTTTTGCTCATCGTTAAACCATAGCCCTTGAACCTGGTTGAATACCCCGAGTTTTGCTATCTTCTCCTCCGAGTCATGCTTCGGTCTGACCTTTAAAACCAAGACATACCTCATTGAACGAAGATTTGATCGCTCATCCTCTCAACATGGCAAGATTCTTTTGTAGCCTTGAAGCAAACTATGGATGTAAGTAAACCCAGGTTTCACTGTCTCGGGATTTTCCTTGTTTCTGACCAGAATTCGACTGACACTCGTCACACCAGAAATCGCTTGGACAGATCTCTTTTCACAGCCGATATATGGAGAGATCAATCTCTCCAATCCTATCTTGCTCTCATGGCTCATTGGATCGCAGACGCTGGCAATGAAAAGGCTAGCGGTCTTGAACTCAAATCGGCATTGATTGACTTCCATTGTGTTCATGAAAATCACACTGGCCATGTTTTGGCCTGGGTAATCCTCTACCTCCTTGATTGTGCAGAGGTCACCCTACAGTGTATCATTCCTATATGTTGATGTTGTGCATGTTCTGAATCATCTCATATATTTAAGGTCGGATGGTTCACTCTGGATAATGCTTCCAACAACAAGACTATGATGATCGAGCTCTCGAAACTGTTGGCAGCACATGACATTCCATTTCAACGCAGCCAACAACCAGATCATGTGTTTTCCTCACATTGACAATATTTGCACTCAAGACGTAATTCACCACTTCCAACGTGTTGACACAGGTGATCTCGACACTGCCTTCACAGATCTCTTTGATGATGTAACTGAGAAAGCCAAGTACATGGATGCTATATCCAGATGCCCTATTAGCACCGGGCGAGACTTTTTTTTTTGAATCAATTTTTGTCCCATGTGGAGTGGTTACTCTATGAGGACAATCTACCTAAGCCGCAGCCAGTGGAGCTCTGTAGCTAAGTAGCGATGAAGAGGCCGGTCCATTTCAAAATACTGTGGATAACATGTGCTACCAACCCCTAAGGGGGCCTATCGCACGGTCAGAAAATAGGATGGTGGAACAAGACACCTACATCAGCAGCTAAAAGGGGGCACATTAGACTAACCCTATGATGTAAGCAGCATATGATAGATAGAAGTAGTACAGCAGAACTTTACTCATAGTCGGAAATTTCAATTTCAAGGCCGAACACTTGTATGATAAGAATCCTGAGAATCAGGGTTGGCTGATGGATGGACTTGGCTATATGGTCTCTCGGCCCGAGTATCAGGAATACGAATACCTGAAAGTAATGGAACATCCTTTGGAGGTGAGCATTCGGCACAATGCTGGAAATTCTATTTTGACAGTCTGCTTAGAGGTTGATCTGCAATAACCATCCTGCAAGCCAATTATTGCGACTGTGTGATTACAGTCCCACACAACCTTTTGTCTGGCTACCTGATTAGTAACCGCCCATAATTTTTTTGCCACTGATGGCATCAGACATTCACCTTTCAACTAATCTGAACATGATCTGCCTGCCGCCCCGCCCATAATCTGATGCCTGGCATGATTGGACATTAATATTTTCTGACCAACCTGATCTGGCTGTCTGCCCCAACCCTTACTGTGCATTGAGATGAGGGCTGGGTGGTTATGAATGCTAATTGTTGCATGATAGCATCAGTGCCTTGACTCGGAATTGGTTGCCCAGTGATTGCCCACTCACGTAGTAGAAATTCATTGGTGCTGGACACTGCCACCTAACCATTGGCCTACACACTGCACTGATTCGTTGCAGGCAGCTGCACGGTTTCCTGTTGCTAAGAGTCTATTTATGTTACCTTGGAAGTTAAGGGCCACTTACATCCATCATTTCTCTGTCTTCTTCAAGCTCAGACACTGTCACCTTCCAGAAAATCCACTGCTCAGCAACATGGACAGGATCGAAGTTCTGTGGAGATGTCATCGTGATGAACATTAGGGATAGTCTTGTAGTAGACTATATGGTGAAGTTGTGAGTCACCATATGTGTATCACTGAGAAAACAAAAATCACTATCAAATGGTCCAGATTTGCATTGCACATCAGTAGGCTAGTGCGAGGTATTAGACCACCGTGGTCACTCATATTCAAGTTCAAGCTGGAGCATAGACAGTGTGTAGATCACAACTCTGGTGAAAGGGTACTACCAGATATGATCAGGGGGCTTGCCTAGGTGATAGGTTCGTCCCCAAAGAGGACCCAGTAAGTCCTGAAGCCTTTCGGTGAAGTCCTGTAATCATCCTGGGTGGTCCGAAGGTAGTCCTGCACTAGTCCGAAGGTACTCCGGAGTTTCCCACAATAGTCCGACGTCGGTCTGTGAAAGAAAACAGCTGTGATGAGCTCAAGGGGGCAGTGCTATGATGCGTCGGACAATAGATGGTAATAGGTAGCAAAAGATGTATTTCCGAACCTCAGAACAAGTCTTTATAGTCTCAGGCATATCCCGAGACTGTGTAAGTACCTCGGAAGTAGATATAACGATCTACAAATAAAGCCAAACAGAGCGAAATCAAATGTAAGTACAAAGAAAGAGTTGCCAGTCTAAGCCGAAGAGTCTCCGGTCGGTATGAGGGTGGTCCAAGTGTACAGTACTACAGGACTAGCAGGACTAACATCAGAACAATGATAAATGGACCGGTAATCAGTAGGAATGATAGGGGGAGTATCTGGAATATGTAGAATAGAGGGAATGTAAACCTAGAGCCATCCTAAGCTCTACAACGGGTGATTGAGTGTATATGCCAATGCACTTGTTGTCCACATAGGTAGTGTGTAGATGTACCTGCCTTCTCCGATTGAGTTATACAGTAGTTATCAAATACTGTTAACATTGTACTGTTTGCATGTTGTCATTGGACGTCATTCTCAGAGCACTATCCGATGAAGTTGTCATGGGAAACAGTACTTCTCATTCATGAGGCTATTTCCTGAGATCTGCTGGACACTTGCACTCAGGTTGTGAAGGCAATGAGGAAGATTAATAAATTAAAGCTACAGAATGTCAGTGTGCTTTAAAGCATTATGTAGTATCACTTCCTTCACTGCCCCAAGTAATAAACAAATGTTTGTGGTATTGATTGCTTGTGTGAGACTGACAATCTGATGTAAATAGATGGTGAGTGTATGAATCTTCTGGAATGCACTAGTGTTTTCAGGTCCAGTTGCGCAACTGGCACGCAACTGGCAACCCAACCCAACTAACCCCAGTTGCAACCGGACCAGGTTGCCAGTTGCGCCCAGTTCAAAATTGCCACTGTCCGGTTGCCTGACTTTGAGAAATTTCAAAAAAACCGGTGCCCCTGAGTTACCCATGGGTGCCCCATATATGGGGGTATCTCCTGTAATTTTCGCACAATTATACAATTTTATTTAGATTTTATATCTTGTAATCTATGGTTTAACTTGAGATGTACTATTACCACACCAATATTGCTGTGATCCACGCGGTCTATAGGTCGAATGGTAGCTGTATTCCATACCTAAATATAATTCGCTAGCGACGGGGCGCCAATGTCACGCGATCAAATGCGATGTACCAATCAATGAAGTCGAAATTTCATGTTTCACTCGGAAATGCTTATATCTCACCCAGATGTTATCCAAATTATGTAACAATTAGGTCAAATGAAAGGCACGCGTCGGCGCTAACTCCGATACAGCCACCGCGAAGCGCGAAAGTCACACGCTAGCGAGCGCGAGACTGGTTTCTCAGAAGACTGGTTACAACAGGTCTGCAACCGGTGCGCAACCGTTTCGGACCAGTTGCCATTGGTTGCAGTTCGGTTGGGCATCATTTAGGAGTGCCATGCAATCGGTTCGGTTCAGTTTCCCCTTGAAAAAGTCAAAAAACCAAACCGAACTGGACTTTTAAACACTAGAATGCACTGTGGATAAATGGGGAAACATGCCCAATTGTTTGTTTGCATAATTTTTTGGAGTACAAATTTAAGTGCCTTATTGATAAAGCCATGACTTCTTGCAGGTTCTTCTGTTGAGGAAATCTATAGTCTCACAAAACTGCCTCTTCGCATACAGCTTTGACCTCTTATTCATCTATGCAATGACTGGATGTGATGGTGCGACTGCGGATGCAGCAATGTGGCATGATGCCCATAGAGATGCAGGGTTTGGTGGATCAGATGTACTTCTTATTCCTTATTGAGGAGGATGATATCACTTGAAGGAGTGGCACCAAGCAAACCTATGGTAGGCAGTGAATTGGCATCATGAAGAGAATGAAAGATGACTCACAATTTGTTCTGACTTCAAAGTGTTGCCGCAGCTTGGAAAATTGGCTCAGCTACAGCTCAGCTCAGTCATTGGTTCCCACGGTTCACTGTTGAGTGGAAAATGGCTGCTCTCTTGAATTTCGGCTCAAGCCGGTTGATCAGCCAGTGTTTCAAGTCAGTCAACGACTCAACATTGAACCTTGTTTCAGTTTTCACGCAAGTTGGCTGTTGGCAGCCAAGTCCCTACATTTGGAGTCCTGCACCTCAGTGGCGCCACAGAGCAATTTACAATTGATACATAAGTCTTTATCGTGCCACATCATTCCTTTGAAACTGCTCTGAATCCTTTGATACACTCAAAAATAAGTTCCATTCACTGACAAGTGCTTTGCCTCTGTGGGCAGCGACAGTCACGCTGTGATGATCTCAAGTCAGTGCTTCCATCCTCATATACCTTCTTTGTGGCGCACCCCCATGGCAGGACTATGAGTGTACTGCAGAGGTTATTCAATCCAACTTAGAGATTCACCAGTCATCTCTTGGTGATTCTATTTCTCTTGAGTTCTTCTTGCTTCTTAATTCAAGTTATACTCGGTCATTGGAGTGTGATATGCACCCTGACTATGGGCGTTTAATGGGTTATTTTGATTGTTTTTATACGGACGTGCTTACAGCATCCAACTGGGAAGATATTTAACTTGTATGAACACCTCTATCTGGTATACACCATTTTTGTTGTCTTGTCTAGTGTACTAGCTCTTGGATTGTATGTTGTAGCAGTTGTACTTTGTTATATTTGAGATCAGCTTATACCCTTCAAGCTTTGGCTCTGCCGGCTTCAGCGAATTCTGAGCCACAGTCAGATAACAAAGCTGCCGGCATATCATATAGCCGGAGCTGGCCAGCACTTGCTGAGCCGTGGCAACACTAGACTTCAACTTCTGAGTCCAGTCCACATGATAAGAATGAACTATTCAATCTTTGTCATGCAAGCCTGTGCAATGATATTGAACGGATATTTGGTGTGCATCGACTTCGAGCTGAAACTTCTTCAACAGTACTTCTTTGCCTTGAAAAAACACACATTCATCAACAACTAGAACTTCCAGGTCTACTGGCTACATCAATGTCAGGCTGTGCTTCAAAATCTCTGGATGGTGACCTGAGTGACATATTCATTTCAACCGATGGAGGTATAAGCTGTCTATTGTAGGGAAGCCTCTTTAAGGCAGAAGTGAACTCAAAATTCATGTCGCTCAGAGGAGTTTCATGGGTGGGACTTGACAACTCGACAATAAGCAAACCTTGTGAGACAGAATAAGTAGCCTAGTAACACAAGTATAAGCCAAGGTGGAGACATCAGACGATACAGGATCTCATGTGTAGTATGTACCTTGGCTTTTTTTCAAGGACACTCGACTCTATGATGCGGGTGATGACTTGGTATTCATGCAAGCTAACTTGATTAAAGATCTGTAAAACACGGTACTCAGAAGTCTTGTTTGTGGCACCTTGACAATGATATAGTGAGCTGTATGGACCTTGACCGATGTATCTGCCTCATAATCATCCTTGTTTTCTCTTTCTTGAGTGAGGTGTTGTAATACATTCACAAATGACATGGTTCAAAATAAAGAACTTTACATTAATGTCACTAGTAGTGTT
This sequence comes from Leccinum rimulosum, assembly GCA_038091395.1. NCBI lineage: Eukaryota > Fungi > Basidiomycota > Agaricomycetes > Boletales > Boletaceae > Leccinum > Leccinum rimulosum. Next base: position 3,508 of record JBBPOJ010001533.1, on the reverse strand, counting down.
TCGAAGTCCAGTTGTGCAACTGATGCACAACTTGCAACTGGACAGGACAACAACCAGTCTTTGGTCCTCTGAGTCCACAAAGAAACTGCCAGTTCCCAAAATATTTACAGTATTTTACAAATTTATTTCGAATTTATACTAAATGATCAATGATTTTTCAACATGAAGTACGGAAACAGTCATATTGTCTCCACATATGGACCAATTGACGTTATCATTGGCTCAGATGAATGGCAGGAGTGATTACTAAGTCCCATACAGCCATTGCCAAGCCTGCCGAACACATGGTAACTGGTTGTGGACCAGTCGAGATCGGTTAAAAACTGGTCCATATCAAAACCAGTTCAAACTGGTCCGGACTGCATGCACAACCGAAACGGACTGGTTCAAGTTGGGATCGGTCCTGGGTCCGGTCCGCACAATAGTTTTGGACCAGTTGTGGTCCCAGTTGCCTCCAAAAAGGGCAAAAGACCGGACTTAACTGGACTTTACAACACTAGTTACTAGCAAAGTTGAACTCACCTGACAACAAGACATCGGGAGTTTCAGACCAATATGGGAATTTGAGGACACACCCCTTGCTGTAGGATTTTGCCAAATGTGTGGACTTTGCCAGAAACTGTGTTGTCAAAATTGAAAATGACTCAAATATGTGGATATTGCCACATCCAAATGTGGAGAATGATCGGCATGCAATGTAGTTTTGCTGTGGCTGTGAAATATACATGATATTCTCTGTGTATAGGTTGTTATTTGCTTATAAATCAAACCCTAATAGTGGGTTATTCATTATGGATCGCTTAAAGGATGATTACATAAGCAACTGTAGCCCCTTTTTGTGCCTAGGAACCAGCAATTGCTATTGGCCAATATTGACCAATCAGAATGCTCATATCAAATCAGAAAGTATTGATTGACATCACCTGCATCTTTTGATCTCACAGGCAATGCTGTAAAACTCATGCATCATTTATATTGTAGTTTGCAAGTAAAGGGTGATGCAGCACTCATTACGAACCTGTGATGCATGACTCGAGATCTTTGGCAGTGGACCTCCTGGTACAGTAATGCATCAATGGCGCACTCCAAATATAGTAGGCGGGCACATCCGAGTTCCGCCAGTGAATGCAGTCCGGCCGGCTTCTTTGATTTTGAAAGCCGTTCCGACTCGATCCCCTTCCTTTTTGGGCTTTACCGTTACGCTTCTTGGATCCGCTCGCCCCTCGTCACGGTTCCTTGTGCACGTTGATACGTTCTCTTTTTGGATCACTTCTCAGCGCTCGTGGCTTTACTGTTACGCTTCCAATTGGATCGTCCCTCGTCACGGTTCAACTGGGTTCGTTGCGCACGTCGATACATTCCCTTTTTGAGCCATTCGTCAGCGCTCGTGGCTTTTACTGTTACGCTTCTTGGATCCGCTTGCCCCTCGCCGATAGGCTTGATCCCATTGGTGGATGGTTTTTTTTTCTCTCGCTCTATGATTGGCTTAGCATTCTGACGCATTCATGGCCCCCACCCGGTCAGCATTCCCTTCTCCCTCATATCCCAGTTCTGACCCTCAAACCTTGGTCATCACATGCGGGTATTGTCCCAAAATGTTCGAGGATTGCGCAGTGTTGGCCTACTTGACAAAACCGACTCGGAGCAATGGCTTCTTCTCTACCCAGTGGTTATTAGTAGCACCTTCCTTTTGTTTTATTTCACTGAATACTAATGCCATCTGTTGTTTGACAGACTCGGATACATCGGACCCGCATTGTGTTGAAGGATACTGGAACATTCAATGAAACGACCGCTCCATATTTTGAATGTCACAAGATCTTTAGGAGGCTTCCACAAAACATATGCGTCGTTCGCGCCAGGCTACTGCCAAGAATGTATTAATGCATCATTGTTATAATAGTACAACTCGGAATGAATTGATGCATTACTTGTATAGTACTTGGACTCATTGGACGGAGTGACATTACATCATGATGCATCACGACTTCGAGTTCAAATGATGCGTGTTTAGTATTGCATCATTCAATCGTAACTGCCGTGACTGTCTGCAGTGATGCATCACCTAATGCTGATAAACTGCACTAACTCCGGGTTGGCGACACATTGCAGGCCAGCGTCTGTGATGCATCATTTGTTTCAAAAGGTCTTGCCGTCGTTTAAATGCTAAGTCTTTTTTTTCCTTTCCCTTTCTACGGCAGAGTGTAAAGCATTTGTATGATGGTGCAAAGGATTGGTATTGAGAATCAAGAAGTAACAAAACATTCAAGATACGACGATGTAATGAGCACATAGCACAACTAACACACTAGTACCTCCTTTGACGCTTTTTCTCAGTCCCGATATCATTCGCCACAGAGCTCCGAGTTGACGGAATGCACGCGCGACCAGAACGACGCGGTCCGGAGGCCTGCACCAAGGATGATGCAATTTTGTTGGATTCTGGGTGCAATATCTCCGAGTCTGTTTGAGGTGCTTGGTGGTCCGCAACATCATTCGCGAGGGGCTGTAACATTCCTGGGGTCGGCAAAATCCCACCAATAAGCAGGGAGGTTACACTTGATCCATCGATGCTGGGCAGAAAAGTACCGACACGAGCGGCCTCGAGCGTGACTGGGAGTCCATCAGAAGTGGAATCGTGGTTGTCGGAGGAGAGAGGCAAGGGTGTTCCAGTGGCAGGTAGACTTGAAGTTCCACCCATCATGGGAACGTGTAAGGTCGCTGTTGATGCAGCTGGATCCGAAACGCTAGGCGGCACAGAGTCAACATGCACAACCTGGGGTGCCTGACTATCAGTATGCATCAGTGGAAAGTTGTTGAAAACGAACACAAGGAGGTGTGGGATTTTGCGTTAAGACTTGGAACATTGATGCATCGCTGTGTCCGACGAGCCTTGCTGCATCGGCACCAACTTGGTCACTGCAGATGGAAGGGTGTGGCGGGAGTTGTGGGAAGGACAATGGCCCGGGGGTGTCGTGTTGCTGTCTATCTGAAGTGAAATTGATGGGGGGCTCAGGTAACGTCACAGAGGTAGTAGGCCACAATTCGTTGTGCATAGATGGGGCCGACATAGACTGCACGATCCTTCTGAGGACGGGATCTTGTATGTCTGCTCCTTGCTGACTCGGAGCTGAGCCTTGATGGATCTCGGACTCATTGCGACGTGTATAGTAGTACTGAGAAGTTGGTGGGGAAGATGGCGGAAAAAGATCTGGGACAACGGACTCGGAGTCGTCTTCCGAAAACCCCGAGCCATAATTCGACAGTCTCTCCAATGTTTCATCATCAAATGGATCATAAGATGGGGTATCAGAAGACGGGGTCATGGGTCGAGAAGAGGTCATCATTTTGTTACAGCTGACCCGGATAGGGTCGGATATGGTAGACTTGGAGACGAAGGCTTAAGACGAAGTATTGGCCGAGCAGACGTAACGTCTGGCGAGACCCGAAGACTAAGGACGAAGGTTTCGACGAGGAGGATCTCACGAAGAGTCGCTTCACTCGAAGA
>JBBPOJ010001532.1:0-13046 GCA_038091395.1 Leccinum rimulosum | reverse complement strand
GAAGGTGTGGGATGCGTCGAACCACGAAAAGGTGGCCCAGTTCCAGGGGTGGCACGGTATATTGAAGCGCGTGTGCGCGATAGACATCTCGCCTCAGAAGCGCATTGCGACCGGGTCGACAGACAAGACGGTATTCGTGTGGGCGCTGGAGACCGGAGAGCGACTGCTCGGTCCACTCCAACACGATAACGAGCTCGCCGCCGTCAAGTTCTCGCCCGACGGTCGCCTCCTTGCCACAGCCACATGGCAACGTGCTTCTGTTCGCATCTATGACAGCGACGACGGCAGTCTCCTCTCCGACCTTCCCATCCCTGTCTCCTCGTCATTCAACCAATCCATTGCTTGGACTACCGACAGCAAGAACCTCCTTGCCTTATCTTCTGACGGTAACATTCACTGCGTCGATGCCTCCACGGGGACTCCACTTCCAAAATGGCCCGTTCAACGCGGGAACAACAAGCCCAAGTGGATCGGCCTGGCAAGCAGCGGAACATTGGTCGTAGTAGCCATTGATTCCTCCGTCTCGTTCTGGGACCCCGCGACCCATCAGCAAATCGGCTCCGCCATAGAGGATGTCGATTCTGTCTCATCGTTCGCTATCTTAGAAGACCACAAGATTGCGCTCGCCGCATGCAATAAGATCATTTTGCACGATATCCCTACCCCGCGCAACCATAATGATGTAAGTATATCATAACATGATGACCTGATGTCTTCGCTAACCTGCAAATCCAGACGATCAAAAATAATGAAACCACCGCCCCACCTATCAGTCCGCGTGCCGCGAGTTCAAGTGCGTTTGTTGGCCAAGTAATGACTTTCCGCCACTCACATTCTCTTATGGCAGGCGAGGAAATAACTAGGCTGGAGCGAACTATCCAAGAATTCCGTAATCAGCTAGTCCAAGAAAAAGAAAGCATCATCAAAGTCATGGAGTCTTTCAAGTTCCGTATCGATCTTCACGCCCGCAGCGTGGAATCAAGTCCGTTTATACGTCCCTGATATTTACTGCGTTAACCATCACGTTTACTAGACAACAAAACTGTACATCTAGGTGACCAAGCTGGACACTGGGAACCTCACGAAGCACCTACTGACGCTCAACGTACGGCCGATCTTAAGAAGGAAACCCCAAACATTATGATCGGACCACCACGCACAGTTCTCCCTTCGCTGGACACGAGCGCGGGTGTGTTCGTTCTTACTCTAATTTATGCTTTCCTGACGAGCGTTATACCTTCCCGATATCTGTTAGAGAGGGCAATAGCTATTGAGCAGGTACATGAGTGCGAAGATCTGTATAAACGAGGCAACATACGCGATTCTGCGATATATCTAACAGAGTTCGTGAATAACATGAGCGACGATCTGAAATCCGACAAGGCATTCGTCAACCAGGTTGCAGGTGAGTTCTGGCGTCACAGCATTGCACAATATATTCAATACCGTTCTTTCAGAAATTGAAAACAAATGCGCCATGGAGCTGGAAAAAACTGGTGATATCGCGTCGAGTGTGGATGAAGCGGTGGAGAACTACACCACTGCTATGTTGCTCCCTTCCTTACCCACACCCACTTTGCCAAACAAGTGGGCCAAGGCGATTTTGGCTCGTGGCTCCTGGCGCGATGCATGGAATACAGCTGCCAAGGTATGGATGATTTTGAGAATTTGAAATCTGGATAATAACTCTCTTGCGGTTTAGTTCATTTCTCATCAGTTTCGTGGTAGTCAAGCGCTCTGCGAATCACTTGAAGAGGACGGACACCGTGTCGTAGAGGCCGTTGAGTGCTTCCAACGAATGCAAACCGAGCTACCAGAGGACCCAAACACAAAGGAAGAGCACGCACGATGGGAACTCGGTGGGTAGTCGCAACAGTGCTGTATTTAATGCTGATCGTAGCGCCCCTTCAGAGTTCCGAGAACGCTGTTCCAAGAAGCTGGAGGGACAAGGAGATTCCATGATGGAGGTCAATGACTACAACGGGGGCATTGCATACTATTCGAATGCACTCTCACTTAGTCCGCCGAACATCGATGGTGTGATCGTGAAATGCTCCAATGCACGAAAACGTTTGTTGGAGATCGCACTCACTGACGCTGAGAGGGTATGGACTGGCTTCTACATCCCATGGGATAGATTTTCATGATTCGTTATCTCTAGGATATCAAACACGCGCCATCATCGTACAAGAACTATGAGCAAAAGTACTTCGCACTACATAGAATGGGACGTCACAAGGAAGCATTTATGGCGTTCGAGACGATGCTTACAAAGCTCGAGCAATCGCCTTCCCCGAAAATCCGTGGTGGGCTAATGTTAGATACTTTGCAGACCATGCATGTTAACTTTATTTCACCCATAGCCCTTCGTCGTCAGTACGTCAATGCGACACCCAAAATTCGGGAGATTGTACAAAAGACCGTCCGCGATATCCCAAACACACTGATCAACACTGCTACCGGTCGTTTGTGCGACAAAGCACAACAGGAACGAGCTTTCGAGGAACTCCCCATTTTCAATGAGTTACGATCTTCAATGATTAGGGAGATTGATGATGAACGTATTCGAAGAGAAGTCAGGAAATTCTACCGATACGTGATGTTCTCGCACAGGTGGCAACCGGACGAACCAACTTTCCAGAATGTTGAAAACACCACGGTCTATAAGCTGCCTGCGTCTCTGGCTCATACCAAATTGATCAAGTTCTGTGGGCTTGTGCGACGTCTGGGCTTTCTCTGGGCATGGAGCGACACGTGCTGCGTGAACCAAGCAGACAAAGGGGTTCTGCAAGAGGCAGTGGTTGCCATGTTCAGGTGGTACCACGGCTCGTCGCTCACCATTGTCTACCTTCTGGATGTCTCTTCGAAGTTGCAGGAATATGGGGACTTGTGGCAGAGTATCTGGAACACTCGCGGCTGGACTTACCAGGAGTATGTTGCTCCGCAGGCTGTGCAATTTTACACGGAAGACTGGCAGCTGTACCTCGGCTTGACGATGTCCAATCACAAAGAATCGCCCGTCATTATTCGGGAGATGGAACAGGCCATGAAAATGAAAACGCAGAAGTTGTCCGCTCTTCAACCGGGGCCGGACAGGGTCCGCGAGAAGCTCTATCTGGCTTCCAACCGTGAAACGACACGCGAGGAAGATATTGCGTACTGTCTGTTTGGCATTTTCGGTACCGCACAACCTATCATCTATGGAGAGGGCAAGCAGGTGGCAGTTGGTCGTCTTCTAGAACATATCCTGGCGCGTTCGGGAAACGTGACGATTCTGTCCTGGACCGGGAGCCACGGTAGTAACCACAGTTACCTCCCTGCCGATCTCACCGTTTATGACCAAATCGTGCCACCACATCTTCCGCAGCCAATTGATAGCGATAGGATGGATAAAATGGTCAAATCATTGCACCCATCTGACCTCTCCCTCGCTGTGCCGCTGTACAATCGACTCCACGACCTCGCGCCGCTTTCTGTTGTTGCTGGTCGGCTGCGACTCCCAGGCATTATTTTTCAACTCGCTGATGTTCGGTGTCGTTCGGAGCCGGATTCCGACTCCTTCAAGGTTGTTTATCATGCGAGGTCACCGATGCTCGGTGATTTAGAGATCAAGACTGTGGATAGGTCAATCGACATTAAAGGTTTACTCCTCATTCATCCGTGGATCAATCCTCTTCTCGAACAGGAATTCTCGCACGATTCTCAGTCTGATCTAGAGCATGCGCGGAGGCTGGTCGTCCGGCTCAGGCAGAAGTTCGGGGCGCTGCTGCTTTCCCGTGTGACGCATGCGCAGTACCGACGCGTGGCGACGGATTGTTTGATTATGGTTCAGGTGCGCAAGGAGATGGGGGTGGGTGAGTTGATGGCGGGTATTCAAATGGTCAACGTGCAGTAGCTAGAAATTGGATCCTATTATGACAAACGAACTTGGGAGCGGAAGATTCTCGTTATGATTTTACTGTAGCTAACTTCGCATTGTAAGGACACGGAAAGAACATGATAAAGAAATGTTTTGAGTAGAGGAAAGGTCATCCAGACGGGGAAGAACGAGACATATTGATAGAGAATCGAAGCAGAGATGCTAAGACGGAGAAGCGATTATGACTCGGAAGCGCGCCAACTCACGGTGTTGTTTCTCGCTTGCGTCAAGGCTAGTCCCCGCCGACTCCCCGGGCACCTCAGTGCGTTCGTAAGTATTAAATAACGTAAGGCGCTCAGCGAACTTCGACCGTGATATCCTTCAAGTTGCGAACGCCATCTCTCCCACTGTCTTCTCGCATTGGCATCTTTTGCACTGCAATGGTATTGCTTTGGCTAATATTTTCGCATCAGACCTGTATGGCAACATCGCAACTTTGGCAATAGGAGAGGCGGGCACAGATGCCTCCGAACCAGAGCAAGCGCTCAGGGTAACTAACTACTAGGGGGATGATTGCGTGCGTGAGAGACACAATTCAATAAGACGACACGTTGCACAGTGGGGGTGAACCCGTGGCAACTTAGATGACTGCAGAAAACAATGCCACGGTGAGTAATGCTTTCAAAAGTTATTTCTTGCTAAGTTTACATGTACAGGAACTCAGAGGAAGGTGAAACCAACTCCTTAAACCTTCCTAACAGCAAAGGGATTATTTGAATTGATTCCAAACGTTTGGTGCTTGTAGTATATTTTGTCGCCTTCTTCGATGCGAAACACCAGTGCCTTATTATACATACATTCCTTCGACACTTAACAACACTCAGGGCCTCAGGCTGGAAGTTACAAAATTTATCCTATGTACTGCCGAGTACGCCCGCTTCTGCAGGGACTCGGACATCAATTGGGCTTGACAGAACAGACCCGCAGTGCGACTCACACGCGACTCTTCTCAATCACCACCCTCAACGCGCACAGAACCGCGACGCCCGGCCTCCGCCCCTCACTCGCTTAAGTAAAGTTTCGCAAGATCCGAGGAGTCTTGTACTATGTAACCCACTGCCATCACAACCACGTGGCTCGAAGGGTCACGGCACCCGCATTCAATGGCTCCAATCTGCAAAGCTACCCGAGGGGAGGCAGCCTCGAGGGTAATCAACCCCGTTTTGGTTTCAGGGTTAGTCCACCAGCCAATCAAGGCTCGTGAAATCTCTCTTTGACGCGTTACGTTGCGCAGATTGGCGCCCTCGAATACCTTCTCCGCAGTACACTTCCCGACCTGGTTAAGATCAAGGGACACTAGGCCTTGAATAAACGATACATTCGTATACCTGCCCAATCGCGCTCAAATCCTTGCGCCCTATATTCAAGCTTCCCCCGATCAGTGAGTCCGTACGATGATACACCATGTCACCTCCTATATGGGCTCTTCTCGCACCTTGCGTTTCTGGAAACTTGGATCTCAGCTTACACCCCACCCGGAGGCAGGCGCTTCATGTCCGTCACAGACCGGTAAGCGTGTACCTCCTCCCTCATCTCGTCATACAGTAGCAGTCGGAGTAGCCGTACATGGTAACATTGTATTCGTCTACTCGGTCCACCTAATCCACTCATTTCCTCCTACGTTCTCAGGGACTTCCAAATATAATTCGATTACTTGTTCATGGAGGGAATTAAGTTTTGCAGGGCGCCTATGATGATAACAAGCGAGCCTAAAACGAGGATTCCATCGACGTGACATGTTGCAAACATGCGGACAGATAAAAAGTTCGTCACTGGACGGGGAAGTTGGCGAGTCGAGATTAGTAAGTGGCCAAGTATCGCATACACTCACTGAGTAGAAGTTGCGAGGAAATCAAAAATCTCGAAGCGGTGAAAGGGTAACAAAGTTTCGAAACTACGCGCAGAATCCACTATCGTGGATGTTTCCTGTCTCTCGTTCGCACATCGAAGCATTTATGTCAGCGCTCGTAGACATTACATACGGCTAAATAAATTGCGAAGCGAAGATGGCGTGCATTAGTGCATTATCGGATGGAAGACGCCAGTGCCTCTGTGTCACTTAGCCACTGGCACCACTGGTTTTGTTTCTGGAACATGCACGGACACGGTTCACGGTCTCGCCTATCACCCACTGGCAACAAGGGTCCAGCGGCCCTGGTCAGTATCAACAGCGACATCCTCGGGCTTCAATCGAGCCCCGGCAGTCCGGGCGTTGATGTCAGTCACTTCGTCGGCCAATCCGTTGAAGCAGTGTATTCATTGACTCGACCAGTGTGGTGACGCAAGGTCGCGAACAGGAAAAAAAAACATTTCTTGTGACAAACCACAAGTATGGAATGGAGCTGCGCCCTCGCGCCGGCTATCGATGCGTCAAGTACTGCCCCTCACGATCATTCAGAGTGGCCACTGTTTGAGAAATGAGTAAGCAGCTCCCTGAGTTCAGGGATATTGGAAAAATTGGAGCGTGCATCAATCACCTTTCCAATAGATTCTTCTCGAACTTGAAAGGGATTGTGCCTTCCATATTGTTTACCTTGCGTACAGATGTGGAGGAAATTACATTGATTGTGAACGCGGAGTGATGCCAATGTTGCCAGGAGTGGCAGTAGTAACGGAGGGAAGGAGAAAAAAAAAGGGATCTTCGAAGTTCTTTTGCCGAACGCCGGTGACTGACCTTGCCGTAAGTGCCGAACCATGATGTACTCTTGCAGGATGAACACACTGAGCGCGCAGGGCACGGGGTAACTGCGTGTCGAATTTCGAAGAAAGTAGGCGGCGCATATTTAAACCAGGCTATGATTCAGCGCCCGGAGTACACGACAAATAGCCCTTCGCTTTGCACCCCACTGGCACTGGAATCCATTCAGTATGCCCCCCAACTTGAATACAGACGACCAAGACATCCCGGACGGTGAGTAGTGCGCAAGCAATACCATCGATGGAAGGCACTGACGAGAGCAAAGAACCAAGTGAAAATCATATCGTGGGCGAGAACCCGATCAATATCGATCTTCAAGATAACGAGATCATACGCACGGTCATATTTTTCCCTGACGGGAAGGAACTCGTGAGCGTAGGAGGTCGAGGAAAGATTCGACGATGGGAAGTGGCGGATGGCAAGGAGGTGGGGAAAGCAATGGACGCCGGAACTGCTGTTGGAGACGCGGTAATCTCACCGGACGGAAAGTGGATCGTCGCTGGGACATTGGACGGCCAAGTGATGGTATGGGACGCGAAAGATCACGAAAAGACAAGCTTTCAATTTCGACACTCATACGACCGAGCGGTGAACGCGGTGGACATCTCCGCTGACTCCGAGTCGACGAGCCTGAGAATAGCAAGCGGATCAGACGACAAAACAGTCATCATTTGGCCTCTTCCAGATGGCACTGGCAACTTGCAGAAGCTCGGCCCTTTGCTACTCGACGACTTCGTCACTGCTGTCAAGTTCTCGCCCAATGGGAAACGTATCGCAGCAGCTACATATTACAGGGAGTCTGTGCAAGTCTACGACAGTCACAACGGCCAACTGCTCGCAAACTTTCCAGTCTACGTATGCACCGCACTGAACGGAAGCATTGCTTGGAAGAGCAATAGCGAAGAACTGTTTGCCTTGTCTTCCAGCGGAGACATCCACTGCCTCGACGTGCCCACTCAGACGACACACTTAAGGTGGAACATCGACGACGACAAAGACATTGCAAATTATATAGCAAAGTTGTCGTGCGATGACAGGTTGATCGCAACCTCCGGAAATTCGACGTTCTCCTTCTGGGATGTTACGACTCACCAGAACCTTGGGGTCGCCTTGCATGGCTTCACTTCTACTGCGCCCATGGCCATATCGCCTAACTACGACATCGCAGTCGCTTCAGACAAGAAAATTATCATACAGCGTCTTCCCGACCTCCCGTCCGTAAGTTTCAAAACTCAAATCACATCACGTTCTCATCACAGATTACTTATTTATATCAAATAGATTCCCTCGGAGCCGGGACAACCTGCGGAGAATGGAGACACGACGAAGCGCCTAGAAGAGCAAGGTGCGCTTGTTATACCCTTTGTCCATTCTTGTTCACGCCGTGCTGACAACCATGTCGCGGCTCTGATAAATATAGAGGTACTTATCGAGGCACTTCGTAAAGAGGTTGCCCAGCTCAAGGAAGACAAAGGCCTACTCGAGCAGACGATGAAGTCCAATGAGGAACACTTAGGTACGTTTTATACATTCTCATTCATGCCGTGTTGATAATCACATCTGCGAATGTAGAGGAAGTCACTCAGAAACTTCATGAGTCCCAGGCTGAAAATGAACGGCTCCAGGACGAAATCGGTTCTCTTCGTGCACAGAACGACCCACGTATGTTTCTGGCTACTTTTGTCTCTACTTTTCTGACAGTTCCCTTTGAACTCGCAGAGAATCCATCGAAAGAGTCCGCTGTTCAGACCCGGGAAATGCTCTATCACGCTTCTAGCCGAAAAATTACAGGCGAGGAAGACTTCAAGCGTCTGTTTGGCGATTTCGATATCGCGCCGCCTGTTACTTACGCCGGGGTTGATCCGGTTGTTCGTCTCCTGGAGCATATCCTGACACGCCCAGATAATTTGACAGTTCTGTCCTGGACTGGAACCTCCAATACTATTCACAGTTACCTCCCTGCCGATCTCACCGTTTACAACCAAATCGCGCCGCCACATCTTCCACAAGAAATTGATAGCACTGATATGGATACCTTGGTAGAATCATTGGACCCATCGTTACGTGACCCCTTCCTCACTACTTCGCTATACAATCGACTCCAAGACCTCGCGCCGCTTTCCCTTGTTGCTGGCCGGCTGCGACTCCCAGGAATCGTTTTTCCACTCGCTGATGTCGAGCAGGATTCCGATTCTAAGGATGTTTATCGTGTCATGTCACCGATGCTCGGTAATGTCGAGATCAAGACCACGGATTCCTTGATCGGCATGAATGGCTTACGCCTCATTCACCCTTGGATCACTCCTCTTCTTGAACACGATCTCTCGTATGGTTCTCAGCCTGATCTAACGACGCGTGCGGAGCGGCTGGTCGTGCGGCTCAGGCAGGACTTCGGGGCGCTGCTACTTGCTCGAGTATCGCGTGCGCAGTACAAACGGGTGGCGACGGATTGTTTGATTACGGTTTGCATGCTCGAGGAGACGGGGCTGAGCGAATTGATGGCGGGTATTCAGACGGTCAACGTGCAGTAGGCCAGATACTGGAACCTATTGTGACAAACGAACTTGGGAGCGGATGGTTCTCGTTCGATCATGCTTATCTTACTGTAGCTACCTTCACACTGTATGATACGCCAATCTATTATGTACTCCCTTACTTCCGTGCATTGAACAGGATGGCGCCGTCGCGAGATCTTGTGGCACTCTTTGCGGTACATACACATGATCAATGGAATCGGCGCACATTATCATATCTTCTTCCTCTGCGTTCACACTACCTTCCAAAAGCGTGAAAGAAAAGAAAAGAATTTCTGTACCTGCCGGCGGCCTGCTCGTCTTGAGACCTAGCGTAGCTTTTCATAACGGAGCTGGGCCTACTTTGAATGCGGGAGTCGAGCCGCAAGGCGTCCACCACTGCCCACAACCCACACTTACTACTTGATGTTCAGGAGTGGTCTGTCCTCCCGCGTTTGACCTCGTCCACTCTCGCAATGCATACTGTGCGCCCCCAGATTATCGTGATCCTCGAGGTAGTAGGCCGATTTCGACTTTTTGACTTCCCTACCGGAGCAGCGTATATTCCCAGGACGACGCAGATTTGAAAGACCTTCGAGAGACCCTGTATACACTGGCATGACGAACGACGACTTGAGCTATCCTGAAGAAATGGCGCCAGGGTCGTTTAGTGGAGTCGAGGATTGAGGCCTGAGGTGGCATCAAGAGGACGTGTACCCGGTATGGACATGAACGGCGACGAAAGGCGTTGACCAGGCGTTACAGATGGGCTACCTGACATGGAGAAGCACGATGATAAATAGAAGAAACGCCGAGAATGAGTCGAAAGATCTTGATCGAGGGCGACTTGTGCGAATGCCACCTGCGCAAGCGATCATATCGATCAACGATCAACGTTTTCCAAGAGACGCTTGACGTAGAAGAACTGGAGCGGTGAGCACTGAGTTGACAAGACATTCGATCGACGACATTAACAAGCCATAGCTAGCCAGGAAGAAAATCGACGGACTAGTCACACAAGGGAACAATGTCTATCAGAGGTGATAAAACGAGGCCATCCAGAGCAGAATATTGATGGAGACCCAGAAAAGAGCAACGACACTCCTCCCGTACCATCACGGGGGACGCAAATCTAATCAAAATCAATCATCCGGGTGATGTGTGTTCGATCGGGTTTCTCGCTGGCGGGAAGGAGGAGATTCGACGATCGCGAACGGCAGATGCAGTATCCATTATGAGCATCCCTACCTCCATGCGGCGGCGGCATGGAGGTAGGGATGCTCACAATGGATATTGGAAGCTCTGTGTTCGGTCTTGTCGTGTCACGAGACGGCAAGTAGGTCGTGGCTGGGATGGGCAGTGGTCAATTTAAAGTTGTGGTCTGTAACTCGACGAACTTTGAAAAAGCGAGCGAGTTTAAAGCACACTGCGACCTACCGGCGAGCGGGTGGACAGAGTCTCAGCCAACGGGACGAAAATCGCGTGACAACTTGGTGACGGCCAGTACTATTTGTTCGTTTCCCATGAGCGAACGACTGCCAACCCAAATTGGAAGACTCGCAGTCAAGTTCTCTTCAGACGGCAAGTTCATCGCTTGAACTGCTACGTGGTTTCGCGAGTCTGTTCGGGTCTATCTTGGACAGTCTCGATGGCACCCTCGCAAACTTATCCAAGTACACTAGCTGAGGTAATAGGTATACAACTTTTTGCCTTGTCTCACGCCACATGCCAATCTGTCACGGTACACTGTCTCGACGTGTCCTCCAAGACGACGCTCTCGCAATGGTCTGTTCACAGCGTCGACGACCCATGGTACATCATACTAGCATGCGACGACACATGCGTGGCAGTATCTGTCGCCTCATCGGTCTCATTCTGGGACACAACAAATTGGACTCATCCGTGGTCCATTGCCATCTCGGCAAATTACGATATGGTGGTCGCGGGTGCCAGGGAAGACAATCACGCTCTGCAATTTGCCTCATGGTGTCCTGCCAGCATCATACCTCAAGGATGTGAGTATACGCGCTGTGACATAGGTTGTTTGAGACCACCGTCTTCACATCCAATGTACACCAGAAAGAATTTGTCGAATTCGAGCTCAAGGTACAAGTACATACATTCCTGTCTCTGTTCGAAACATATCATCATAAGGCTCAGGTCGAGCTCTCACCCACAGCGCTTACGGCCGACGACCAGTTCAACTACGATGAGGTTCGTGATCAATTTATTCCAACTTTACTTCTATGTTAACGCTGCGGAAGGCTCCCTCGCCGGCTGTCCATCATGAGGACCAGGTGCCGCCGTCTGTGTCATCCCACTTCACATTGAAGCCTCACAGTCTGCCCCATGACCAATGCATTCCAAAACTCCAGAGATGCGGTCAGAGAAGCATAACGACTCGGATAGTGCGCCTCCGTCTCGACTCCTTCGGATTTTAGGACGTGGAATAAAAGCATGAACTTGCAGTCCCTGGGTCTCGTCGCCTTGCTTGCATTCAATCTAGATCAGCAGAGAACGTGAATGTCTCGAACAGTGCATTTTAGACAATGGCCGAAGGTCACCGTCGAGCAGTGAGTACTCCTTGAAGTGGACCTGGTTTGTTTAAACTATCATCTTAGCGAATGGTCAGAAAGGTTGGGGAACAGGTAGGGGTTCAATGTTATCCATTGGGCCCGCAGATGCCATCGTTTATAGAAGAAGGATTAGAAAACCAAACCTCGTGCAGATGGAGACCGCGACCGTGGCACACTAATACTCGTCCTCCGAATCCAGGGCCATCGAGCGACGTAGCTCCTCCGTCAGATGTGCACCGAGACCACGACCGTGGTACTAACACCGGAGCATCCTCCGCATCTGAAACCATCGAGCGAGGTAGGTCGTCCGTCGGCGTCGATCACATCGTAAGAACTCATGTCGTGTCAGGCACAAGGAGGAAAAAAAAATGCAGTTCAACCCTCGACTGGGAGGGTTCGGTTTATTGTGCGTTTGCTTTCTCTGAGTATACATTACGAGACTTACCGCAAGGCCATCAGTGAGAATCTGGAAATGCCACCCTTGCCATCAAGTTTTCCACGTGACTACTCGTCTGGGACGAAAGAGGGATGATACTATCCGAGTCTTTATTTATTGCGACTTTAATGATCATGTACAGTCCTTGCGCCTTGTTGTGTTAACTCGGGTGCTGCAGGGGCATCTGCGATTGTGCTCTCCAGAACCTCGCTCGATTCGCTACAGGAACGTCTCCAAAAAGTTGGTGACCGTGGACAGTCACTGCTCACAAATCCATTTGTCTGATGGTATCCTTCACGCGGTAATGAACCGGACGTCCGAGTATTATTCACCGGCAGCTCACTTCCCCAGCGCCCCGCTATGACCCTAGATCCCTACCAAGCAAACTGCGCACCAAGAACCGTACGGATTCCCCCGATAGGGCTTGGCCCTTCTCGAAGTTCCTCTACGCCCGCAGCTCACGCGTCAAACAACCCCTGCTTGGCGCTACGAAGAAAAACACCCCCTCTCTCGCGATCTGTTACGGATATGCGCTGGCATAATATACTGTAAGTAGATCACACTCTGTCCTGACATCCGGTGTCTACCGAGGAGGCCGATGACACCCGAGCGTTTGTCGGATTGTCAACCCTTACCTTCTCTCGGACCGGACAGCGACGGGGACCTGCCAAGCGGAAGGAACTCATGTTCTGGGGGACATCTTGCCGCTCAATCTGAGAGGAAATTTTACACGGACCGAGTTGTTGACTGAATAACGGAGTCAGTAGAAGACGTAGTCTCGTCCACAGACAGTATATTGGCTAGACCCGAATCTCCTTCTATCGCAGGAGCAAAGACAATGTTTATTCGATTGATCTAAACTGAGATATGAATGCATCTATGGAGGATCGACTATGGTACAAAT
>JBBPOJ010001531.1:0-13056 GCA_038091395.1 Leccinum rimulosum | reverse complement strand
GGCGAGGAGGGCGACCCCGTGTGTCTGACGTGCTCCCATTGCGCCTCGTTTGGCGGGGGGTATTGGAGGGGAACAGCGGTAGGATGACTGGCGGGTGGAGCGGGAGGGGGAGTGGGGTAAGAGTACGTGGCGGTCCTGGCGTTGGTGGATGTATTGGCTATCGAAGCGCTGGTAGACGTGGTGGCGGTGGTCGTGAGCTTGGGCGCGAGCGGCGCAGGTTTGAGCGTGCTCGTTCGTTTTGGGGTCGAGGGCTTGCTGTTGGCCCAGAGACCAAACATGTTGGACATTGTGGATTAAGCTATGGTGATTGGCGATTGGTAGCGATGATAGCGATGGTGGTGATGGAAACAGGTGAGGAGGCGTGTTCGTCGAGTGAGGGTTGGGCCGGGTTGTGACTCTAGAATCAGTGTGCCCTAGTCGAGTGTGGCGTTTCGAAGCAAGGGCTCCTCTGCGACAGTAAAACCCAATGTTTGTTTGCGTGCTACTAGAAACGGCGGGGTGATGACGGATGTATGATAGTGGTAATCGTACTACGACGACGGTGTTGGAAGAGGAAGAAGAAACGAAGTGCGCCTCGCCTTCAAGTTCAGGTCACCGCCATCCCCCTCTTAACCCGTCATCATCGTGGTCTTATGTTATCTAAGCCGCATTGCTGCGGGCCATCCTGCAGTGGCACACGAGGCCGCTCTGGCTGCATCATTGCTACCATGTGCCTGCGATAACCTTGCGCCCTCGACTTCTATTAGGAAATTGAAGTTACTAGCAATGTCATATAGACTCGGTCCAGGAGCTTCGCTTTCGTCGTGGACTTTATCCAAACGTCATTGAATTGATGACAGGGACAAGTGGGTGGTATGCATGCAGCTGTAGACTGTCGTATAACAGTATACTAGACCTCATTCATACCGCAGTATGAAAATCTTGCCCTCCTTCACACTCAAAATCACAGCCCCCTGGCTCTGATCAATGTTGATCGTCTCCACCCCGTCCAGATCCAGCTCGTCCGGTATCTCCAACGTACGCACCACCGCTTCTTCTCGCCACGCCCCTCCCCTGCCACCACTCCGCATCCCACCCCCAATCTTCCCCTTCCCAACACGCCTCCGCTCCACAGCAGTAAACACAGGCGGAAACGTCACGAACCGAAGACACTTGGGCACCCGATGCCGTCGCGGATCGTATATCGTCCCGTCCCCATCGTGCGTATTCGTCGTACTGCTCGTCGTGTTCGTCGTGGTCGATTCGCTCCCGCTTCGCCCAGATGGATCGTGCCTCCGCCCTCCCACTCCATTCGAACTGAATCCAGCCCGGCTCCCCCCATCCTCCGACAACATACCACCAAACAACCCCTCATCCTCGCTGTCCCCATCCTCATCCCCACTTTCCCCTTCACCATCACTCTCCTCAAATGCAGCATGCCCCACCAACCTCGACGCATCGACCCCATACACGCCCCCAGGCTCTGCCGCATACTCGATCCACACCGCATGCCCAAAATCAACCGCAACCAACGGCCGCGGTCGGTCCCCAGCCTCCTCATCCTCCTCGTTCTCACTCGCCCCGTCCAGAACGCACACCACCTCGAACGGTGTAGAGACGTACCACAGGTGAAGCATCTCGTCATCGCTCTCTTCTTCTTCCGCTTGTTCCTTATCTGCTTCTGTTTCATCTTCTCCGCCCCCGCCCCGGCTCGTGTGGGACTCTCCAACAATCGGAACCCGGAAATAGTGCTGCGCCAACACGAACCGCGTCCGATGCGTATCTGGATCGTGTGCGGCCAGCAAAACAACCGTACAGCTCAGCCGCGGAACGCCTGGCAGTGTCGGCCACCACTGTCGAACGAAATGCGCGGACTCGGGGTACCACGGCGGGAATGGATATGGGTTGGGTGCAGGCAGAGGCAGAGGCGCTGGCGATGATGCTGCCGTAGTAGTTGTCGTAGTCGTAGTAGCTGGAATATGCGATAAAGCAGGGGATGGCGTTGGCGTCACCGTCGACGATGATGATGACGATGACGCATTCGGAGAAGACGCGTGGACACTGCTGGGAGAGCCATGATGCGACCCAGACCTGGGCCCGGTCCCAGCTTGCGTTGTCCCCCGTCTCGCATCTACATCCCGCATCTTACCCTTGTCCTTCGCTCTCGTCGACGACCCCGATCGAGATGGTCTGGGTTCGTCTTCATCAACGACATCGACATTGTCCTCGCTGACAGCTCTTCCCTTCCCCTTCGACCTCGATCTCTCCGCCACCGCTTCCTGTGACCACCTATCGTCGTCTTCAGTCCCGTATCCAGAGCCGTCATGACGTTCTGCATCGGTTTCGTTGTCAGCCGGCGATCCACCAAGTTCGAGCTGCTCTTCAACGTCCTGCACAGACCCACTCGCGTGACCAGAGGTCGTATCGCCGTCGTCGTCGTCATCATCATCGTCATGGCTGCTCGCTCCACCAGCACCAGTACCAACAGCAGCACTGGCATGAACACTGGGAAAGACAAACTTTTTCGATATCGATTTCACGGGCGACAGCCGAGTCGAAATCATAGGCAAATCTTCCCTATGGAACTCTCGCGACAACGACGCTGACGAGTCCTGAACCACAGTCGTATCGTAATCGTGGATATGGATCCGGTTCGCGAGCAGACTCGGCTTGCGTGGTTTCACATAGTTGCGGAGGATGCTGAGCGGATAAAAGTGTTGGTACGCGGCGTCCGCTTCTTCCGAGTGGATCACAATCTGGTCCTCGTGCAGTATGCACGACCAATTCGAGGATATGAGCTAAAATGTATGATCAGCGATTCCCGCATATATGCACTTGGAGTGCGGCACTCACGCAGCCAACGCCGGTATCTACGAAAACGTACTCGTCCTTGGCCCAGTCCAGCAAAACATACAACCCTTCAATGAATGCGATCAATATGCGGAATAGCCAAAATTGCTCAGTAGCTCACCAATGGTGTTACTACTCGCTACCCATACAAATGCGCTCAGGAGACGACGGGGCGGATCCAACAGGAAGACGTTCATGACGACTCCAGTTGTATGAAAGGACGTAAGAGGAAAGAAGACAGGTTTGCGTTCGAGCGTAGGTTGCGATGGAGGATCGAAAAGAATACCCGCGCGCAATGACCCTCGGAGATGCATTAACCGACCACCGGAAGGCGATGGATAGACTGAAAGAGCCGACGCTGGTCTCTCTCTGCTACACTCGATGCAATCAGGAAGAGGGGTCGTAGTCCGGGTGGATAAGGGCGAACGGCTAGAATAGGCAGAATCTGTGGTCACGCTGTATGCGAGGAGAGTCGAATCTCGTGGGGATGATCCCTGAGAAGAAGGCGGAGGAGAGTTGGCCGGACTTTTCGATGGAGAGCAACAGTGAGATTCTGGCGTGAACGACAAGGTTTGGGACATTGGAGAGGGGTAGTAGTCGTGTACTTCGGGAGGAAACGCAAGTTTCATGAGAACAAACTCCATTACTCGGTTGTCGTCGTAGCTGTCGATGCATATCAGTAAAGCAACCACCGTACATTGATAGTACACTCACGATCCCTCGAGAACTCTTGCCATCGTAAAGTACACGGCTCGTTCGTCGAATTCGACACGGCATTTCCATAGTTCCCATTTCTTCTCGCCGTCCACTTGCCCGCCCTCTTCATCGTCGTCATCGTCATCTTCCTTCAACCTGTGGCGATCTGGTTTGTGGCCGTCCTTGAGGTTCTGCTCTCCGCTTCCACAAGATAGAGTCCGCGGGTCCCATTCGGCAAGACAGATGTCACGCGCGACGTCCCAGCAAATCACACGGCCGCTCTTTGTCGCACAAAGGGTGTACGACGACGTAATCGGCGATAACCAATCGATTTCTTCGTTGGGTGGCGCGGATATCTTGGTGTACCACTGACCGGGTTTGTCGGATGAGGTGGATGGGGGAGCAGATCCGGATAATGAAAAGGAGGTGCGTGCGGGACGAGGGGCGCGGACCCTCCAAGCCTTTTCGAAGCTGTGGGCCCTGTCGACGGCTTTGATGAGGTTGCGTGTCGAGAGGTCCGATAGCCGTTGGAAGGCGGGGAGGGGTAGGGGACGGGAGCGAGCGAGCAGGCCGTGTGCGAGAGCACGGTAGACGGGCCGAGTGAGAGTGAACGTCCGCAACGATTTGCAGGTCTAAGATCCGCGAATGTTGAACGATGGATACGCGAGCGAGTTGGTGCGTGGTTAGTACTCACCGCCTGGAGATTGTGGATGTCGTCGATGGCGAGATATTGAGCGATGTTGAAGAGAAGATCGTATGGAAGTGCGTTGAGGGACATGATGAGGAGATCTGATGTGGATGATGGAGAGGGAGGAGGACGCGGATCGAGTGGGGATAAGTTTATGGGAATTGGTAGAGAATCGTCGACCTCGAGTGCCCGCGCTACTACACTGCTCCCAATTTGGACATACACACGTGTACTCTCCCTCATGGAAAGATCTTCCATCGGCCTTTTGTCGTGGACCAAGCAACCCTGCATGATAGCAATGATTCAACAATTGGATGATTGAAGATTACGATGACTTGAAACAGATCAACTTTTTTTAGATCAGTGGCTATTGTGTTTTGGTAGTAGGAAGAAGCATTTTTCGACGGGCTGTCAGTGACACAAAAAGCTGGGAAGGGTTGAAGGATTCCAAGCACTTGATCTACGTAACCGTGATGCTTATCTGCCGCATAAAGACATCATCAGGTTTACGTCTTTGAAAGGCTTCTCCATCATGTGAGAGAAATGGTAAGCGGATCCTTATCGATCTTCCCTGATGTTATTTTCCCCCTCTCTAGCACCAACCCCCACTGCAGGTATCCGCGTCGCAACGATGATGACCGAAGTCGCACGAGGAGCCAAGCAAAGTGGCACTATCGCCGACGTATTCACGACGCTCGGCCCAAAGGTCGACGTTGCACCGCTCCCTGCACGGTTCGCGGACGTGAAGAAGGACGTGCTGCGCGACATGGCCATGCAGCCAGACGCGCTCGAGCTGGCTTGGAGAGGGGTGATCAACGCTCTCGAACCACGCGTGCAGGAGATCATCTCCCTCAGAGGGAATGTGAGCTTCCCTACCCCCACTTTGCGTCATCATGCTTATTGATCGGTTATCGAGATCGTGCCACGGATTTCCTACAAAGACGTTGAGGCTGGATTATCGGAAAGCCAAAAAGATGCGATTCGAAAGACTGGCGTCGTAGTTGTTACGGGGGGTGTTCCGAAAGAAGTGAGTACGCTCACCAGGTCATTGCGACAACGACACGAACCGGATGATAGGAAGCATTAGACTGGAAACGTCGCATCAAAGATTACATCGCGGAGAACCCTGTAAAAGGTGATATCATACTACCCGCCGTCCACCGACAACGCTCAATGCATTGATCGACAACAGGTTTCCCCGCCGACAACATCCAAGCATACGAGCTGTACAATTCCAAACCACAGATCTATGCACGCACGCACCCTGCTCTGCTCAACACCCAAAAGGCCCTCCTGTCCCTCTGGCGCTCCTCCGCTCCCATTCCCGATTCCACCGACTTTTCGACGCCCATCAGTTACTTTGACCGTCTGCGGATACGCACCCCCGGGGACCGTTCGTTTACACTCGGGCCACACATCGACGGAGGAAGCGTCGAACGATGGGAGGATCCAGCGTTCAGAAGAGTGTGGGGCAAGATTCTATCGGGCGATCCAAGAGGCTGGGAGTCGTTCGACCCGTTCGATACCATCTGGAGGGTGAACGCAAAACAAGATCTATACAATACGCCGTACGTTATCGCCTCCGTTGTCTAGACACACAGAAGAAATGACACATTCACTCACAACCTGCTGATGCATCATGCAGGAACCAGTGTACGATCCTGCGTTGTTGGCAAGGCTGGACGTCCATGTCCTGTACGGACGTCGGCGAAGGTACCTTACGCGTCCTCCCCATGCTCTCCCTCGCAACCGCATATATCATCCTTCGCCCATTCTTCAAACAGCGTAGCGTCACCACGCAGATGAACCCAGCAGAGAGCGCCCCAAGTCTGGCTGCGGAAGACTGGGAACTAAACCTCGAAGGCAGCGAATTCCCCGGAAGCGTGCCTGGTAAGACACAAGAACTGAACGAGATCACACATCCGCACCTGAGGCTCGCGGAAACTATGGTGTCCATTCCGAGGATCGAACCTGGGGACCAAGTATATTGTGAGTGCCCACGGCCGAAGAATGACCGACAACTGATTGCGACCGACTCGGGCGGCGTCAGGGCATTGCGATACGGTACACGCTGTTGAGGAGGAACACGGGGGCAAGGAAGACTCCTCAGTGTTGTACATCCCAGCCGTCCCGCTGTGCGTGAAAAAGTAAGGCTTCCGACTGTTTCTCTACACCAATTTTGCCGTGATGACCCTAATCATGAATGGCTATCCCACTAGCGCTTCCTACCTCCGAACCCAACGAGAGAATTTCGTCCACGGTCTCCCTGCGCCGTGAGTTCCTGTCATATTAATTGACTACGCCCTCCCCTAAAAGCATCCATACCCATATTGATATCCACCATTACAGCGACTTTCCCGGAGGTGAAGGCGAATCCAAGTTCCTCGGTCGTGCGACCTTGCAGGACATAACCACCCCAGAGGGTCGTCGGGCGATAGGGTTCGAGCGGTTCGTCGCTGATACTGCTTCCGGAGCTGATAATGCGGCGGTCACGGAGGAGGCCAATAGGATACTGTTTGGATGACACGAGTCTGTTGGGGATTTGAATCCCCTGCCGGAAATGACGCATTGATCTGTCCCTGCACGAGGGTGGTTTCCAGGTGTGTAAGTCGAACAGTCGAATTGTGATTTGTTATCGTGCCGAGGGTGAGATTGGGAGGAAAATGGGGTGCAAGTTCATCCCTACCTGGACGCCACCGTCCGCTCGGATGTGGACATCATCCGTATGGGTCACCCTCAAATGTCGTCTAGGCACAGGACTTGTCTAGCTTTATTACGAACAAGCATGGCGTGCGCGGTGGTGGAAAAGAAAGAGAAATATGAGGACGGTCTATAGACGACGCACCACTGTGAGCCAGGGGCTTGAAGTTGCCGATGGGGATGGAGGATTCTGACTTCGGGGAAGCATGGTGCATGGTGTACAATAGGTTAGGCTACTGTGAAAGCCATTTCAAGTTGGAGACTCCAAGTCGATCGAACGAGGCTTAAACATCTCCATTGCATGCCAAATGGGCCATTTATCACCTTACCAGCTTATAGAAAATGAGTCACCAGCGACGAAACCCACCTGCACTTTATTCTCAAAGATGATTCACTGGGGCTGGAGTCCTGAAGCGCTGACTTGCCGGCCCGTTCGGCAAGAAGTTGGTTTTGAACTTTGATGCCGTAACTTTAGCCTGACCCACCCGCCGGCGCCGCCTTAAGTAATTTCGCCTCCGCGCTTCTCCCCGGTTTTCAGAACGCTTCAAAGACCCTCCATTTGTTGCGGACAGTATCATAGACACCGAGCGGCGGTGATACAGTGGAAATATGCATCGACACGACGAGGATTGCGCTCTGTTGCCCCAAGTACATACCAGGGCAGCGCGCTCTTTGTATTTGCGAAGCTTTGGCCATTACGGCATTATGCGTATTCCTTTTCGCCTTGCTCGGTAGCCTGTGCGGGCAGACATGTTGTCGCGCACATTTCATTTTAGTGATCTAATTGACAGCTCAGTCAATGGCGAACATGACCAACCAACTCTCAGGCCTTGGCAAGTGTGAATCATGGATAACGACCGGGTCCCCAGTCGCTGTCGGACGATGGCATTGACATTCCATCGATCACGTAAATGCAATTTATCAGTGACAAGCCATCCAATGGATTGCAAGCCAAATATAGCCCCGACGGTGAGTTCCGATTTCTTTTTTCTCCTCTTCGCTCACGGGAAGAAAACTATGATTCCGAACTCGCTGGTCAACAGTCTCGTCCTCCTTGCAGCAGCGCGTTGCGTATCATCGGCAACCTACTGGCAATCGAACAGCTTGACAGGCGATGATTTCGTCAACGCGTTCGACTGGCGAACGGACAGTGATCCCAACAATGGACGGGTGTACGCGTCCTCATCTTTTGTTTCTCTCTCCCCCTTGATGATATTCGACACCCCAGGAATTACGTCGATCTCGAGACAGCACAGTCTAAAGGTCTCGTGTCCGTCCATGGAAACAAGGTCACTTTGCGTACGGACAGCACCACCGTACTCAATTCGACAGGACCGGGGCGTGACTCGTTCGATCTCGTGTCCTTCGATCAGTATACAACCCATGTCGCCATGCAAGTGTACTCTTGTACTCCATCTCTCCGTCAATCTCACTTTGCGCAGTTTCGACATCGAACATATGCCCGAGGGTTGTGGCACCTGGCCAGCTGTTTGTATGTTTCCCCCCGCCTTCTGTCCTTTTCTTCTTGAATCTGTTACCGAGCTCACGCAATCGACTCAGGGTCAGTTGAATCACATCTTGTATTCGTGCTTCGCTTCTCACCTTGCGCGACGAACGAATTTCTAGGGTGCGTTCGGTCCCGAAATGGTGTTTTCTAAATCTGGCTGAGCTGTTTGATCTCTCTCGTAGGAACTTGGCCCGAATTGGCCGAACGGGGTAAGGGCTTCCCTTGATGTATCATGAACGGATGATTCGATGAAACGCGTTAGGGAGAAATCGACATTGTCGAAGGCGTCAATACCGAGACGAAGGACCTCGTCACTCTGCACACGGGCGCCGGTTTGTTTCTAACCCTCGATGTCATGCTGATTATTGATCACTTTTCCCTGCAATTGTCTATCACCTTCAGGTTGCACGATGCCTGCGAATCGGGATATGACAGGGTGAGCGCAAGGTTCTCCGTAGGTGTCTCCACCATGAAGGTTACTCACCACACACCACGCTCCGACAGAACAACTAAGGGAACGAATTGCGATGTGTATGCGTCGAACACCACATCCTGCGGTGTCTCAGTCAATGCGGCCAAAAGCTATGGTTCGTCGTTCAATGCCGCCGGAGGAGGATGGTGGGTTCACGTTTCCTCTTGATGATAATCCCGGTACCAACGATTTTGTTGTCGGAACGTCAGGTACGCGGTAGAGCGTACGCCCTCGTTCATCAAGGTCTTTTTCTGGTCGCGAGATGATGACTCTGTTCCGCAAGACGTGTCGTGGCCGGGTTTGGTGATTGATACCGACAACTGGGTATGGATTCCGAAACTCTTCCGTATCTGAATG
Source organism: Leccinum rimulosum (assembly GCA_038091395.1). NCBI lineage: Eukaryota > Fungi > Basidiomycota > Agaricomycetes > Boletales > Boletaceae > Leccinum > Leccinum rimulosum. The sequence continues at coordinate 3,807 of JBBPOJ010001531.1, read as the reverse complement.
GTGTGGGTCAGGAGTTGAAGCGCTGATGTTTTTTCGCATCTCCTTCCTTCCTTCCTTCCTTCTCATCGACAGGGCACACCCACGGCATACTTTCCGAGCAGCAGCGATTGCGATTTCAACACCCACCTCGGTCCATTCAATATCGTGATTGATCTCGATTTATGTATGTATATTCCTCCTGTCTCGGTTCCGAGGATGACGCCATGGACACTGACCACTTGCTTCTCCCCCTTATTCTTGTCACGTAGGTGGTTCCTGGGCTGGTTCGCCTCAGTACTATAACACATCTGGTTGTCCGTCAACATGTGTCGGTCAGTGTCACTCCTTTTTTCTGATCGAACAAGAGACCTCCGCGATCGAGCTGTCAAATTCCGATTGTCTGACATGATTGGCAGATTATGTCAATTCCAACCCCTCGGCGTTCAAAAACGCGTATTTCACTTTCAACTCGTTGACTATTTACGAGGACGGGGGCATACCCTTCCTCCATGTTCCCCGTGGACACAAAAAGCCCCGCCATCGGTAGCCATTTTCTCGTTTGCAGTATTTGATATACCTCTTGGAACTTTTTTTAAATCGTAATATTCAATAGGATGGGTAATGGATCTTTTATTGTCGTGGACCAAGCACGATCACTCTGATCCGTAGATTTATTGCGCCATCGACATGCCAGCCCTGAACCAGGAGCAGTGGATCAGATCACCCGGTTCTCCATCGACCTGAGTGCTCAAGGTATCGATCGAAGGGTTTCCTGGCCAACAGAAGAACCAAATGCAAAAATACGAGCTGCATAATGCATTGCAGTCCAAAAGCACATCTACGCACCTCTTAGTACACACCGTTCCGATGCCCGATTCATAACCAGCTATTTCGTTCTTCTTAGTCAGTCTCGCGCCCTTCATCGCCTTCTGATTCCATCCATATCACAACGCCTATCGGTCGGTTACTTTGGCCGCCTGCGGAAGTGTGGAGCAAGATACGCAGTGGTAGACACTTGACGCCACTTGGTAAATGAAAGTGAAATGACCTATATATACGCATCAGAAGAAGCCACCCCAGCATGGCATAGCAAATGCCATGTAAACGAATGCGAGAAAAACGAGAAGAATGGACCACAAATCACTGATGTAGAGTTATCTGAACCTCGAGAATGTGCACCTGATCCGCCATCAACTAGTATGTACTGTCCCCTATGAAAAAAAAATCATATCTTTGTAGCGACTTTCCCGGAGGTGAAGGAGAATCCGGATGCCTTGGCCGCGCAAGTAATCGGGACATAACCGCCCCGCAGAGCCGTCCGGAGTACGGGGGCCGTTTATCACGACGAGCGCTGATAATGCGTCTATCGTGGATGAAACTGAGTAATAGGATAGCGTTCGAGTGCGCCCCGTTTTCCTTCCCATTCTGCGCAACCCTGGCATCGGTTGAAGCCCTCGGCACAATCACTTTGTAAAATGGTTTCAGTGCGGCTGCGCAACTTGCATACCTTGGAAACTATCACATATAGGGGCAATAATCCTGCGTCGCGTACCGAACGACCGATTTCATTTCCGATAGATGATCCGAACCCTCACTAGCCAAATCCTGCCCGTGCTTCCAGGCCTCTCAGGCTCTAATGTGGACATCCATCTTCCCCGATCGTGAGCAATTTCTGATGTCACAATATCTGCTAAATCTTTGTGGTGTGACTCACGACTGTGGTGCGGGAAAAAAAAGCTCGAGGGCGATCTTGATCATGAGCCAGGTATTATGTTACGGGTGGGGGGGAAAGTGGCACGGGTGACGTCATGACAAGATCCCCTGGACCAGCGTGCAAGAGACTTGCCCAAAGCCGACTAAGCCTCGTTTGCACACTGGCTCTCGGTATCCCCCATCAATCGATCATAGTAGGTTTTTCAGAGTAGAAATCACCCTGTTTCAGTTGAGCGCTGTTTTGTTGCTGGTATTCGATTTTCGTCTTCAGTTCGCCGACGCTGTCGGGCTTTGACACACTAACACAGTGTCGGAGGCTTACAACCATGTAAGTGAGCTATGGCTATAGCAAGAAACCTTACTGAGATCCTGAAAACCTGGCATCTCAACTCCATCGTTGCTGAGCGCGGAATCCCGGTGGCGGGCAACTGCAAATTAATTTCAAACTCAACTCCTGAGTCCGGGTCGCCGAACGGCAAAAACAGAGCAGACACTCATGATAACAAGCTGCGTAGTTTCGGATTCTTGCTGCCTAAATTGATGAAGGCAGACTCAAAACACTGCGGTCCAGAACAGGGTCTGTTTCTGCTCTGAATGATTCTAATCATTGGAATAATTTTCTGACTTAGCCTAAGTTCGTATCTTGTCACTTGACAAGCGCCACGCCGGCGGCGTCGCAGACTTGCAGGCAACTCTGAGTCGACTTTACCGACCATGGAAGGAGATGAGATGTCACTTTCTGTCACCATACAGCGGTAGTCGGACCGTCGGACGCACATTCCAGTCATTGTGGACCGCCGTACAGGTTCCGCCGGTCAACCTGCCCCATTATCGAGGCGCCCCGTACACGGCGTATTCAGTGCGTTCGTATCGGAGTTTGGCTCTTCGCGAACACCTTCAATATGCACCAGCATCCGATACAAAACGTGACCGCCCAAGCCCCGAGGCCCTGACTCTTCTCTTACGGGTCCATCCCTGCGACTTACCATCGACTGGAAGACTAGTGGCCAAAAGAAGAGATCGCGAGTGGTGTTAACATTCCTAATATTGCCCGCCACAAAGTGGTTCGCTCATATCTCCTTCGGGTTTTCTACGTTGGCTGCCTCAAAGGCTCCACCATGTGAACCTGCTTGCGGAGAACGAGACAACAAGGCAATTGTAATGGGAGCGATATGACGACAACGAAGTTGACCCTGCACTTCGTTGCGACTCCAGGGACAGCATGGGTTCACTTCGCGATTCGCCATGATCGAGATATCGGGGTCGTCCTTCACATTCTGATCCAAAATGGGTATGGTAAGGTCTCTGAATTCTGAGGTGCGTTCCAGAGATCGATCTAAGTGCCATCGTTGATTCATCCTGTCAGAAGAGGCGTACTTTTCTGTTTCCTGCCTTGCCCTTGCCCGTTGCCATCCCCCATAGGCAAGTTTCGGGCTGAGTTAGATGACATATGTACGTTTCGAACGTCTGTATGCGTGTATAGGTGCGCCTGACCACTGTTTGTGACAGGTATACTTGCATATTTACATTATCGTACATATCTCCACCGAGGGGGTTCTTCCTGCCAGTTCCATCGATGGAAATGAACGAAAGCGTGTTTGGATCAATGACAACATCGAATTCCCGGTGGCAACGTATATGTGGTGTCGGTGCAGTATAAATGCACCACCGTATATACCGCCATACGTCCCAATCTTTTTCCCTTCTTCACTTACGGAACACGGCCCATGATGAATTGGAAGTCGTTGGTCAACGGTCTCGCCCTCCTCTCAGCAGTACGATTGTCGGCGACCTACTCGCTGTCAAGTAGCCTGACAGGCGAAGCTTTCGTCAATGCGTTCAACTGGGCGACAAATGGAGATCCTAATGGGGGACGAGTGTATGCACACTTATTCTTCCACCTCTCACGTTTTCTCTCTCTCGTTGGGTATTATAGGTTACTGACGTTCGACACCCTAGGAATTACATCGATCTCAAAACAGCACGCTCCAAAGGTCTCGTGAGCGTTTCTGGACATAAGGTTACACTCAGCGCGGACAGTACTACCGTGCTCAATGCGACGGGACCGGGGCGCGACTCGTTCGACCTGGTCTCCTTCAAACAGTACACTAACCA
>JBBPOJ010001530.1:0-13057 GCA_038091395.1 Leccinum rimulosum | reverse complement strand
TACAAATCTGCTCTCTGGGCAGTCGTCAAAGAAGAACGAGCAATGTCCCTGGTGCCGTTAAGCTAGTAACCGAGTGTAGTCACACACATAGCTGGGTTTGTGGCTATGCAAAGAGGCTGCTTCGTTTTACGATGGTCCTTTCAGTTATGATGTACATGGCCTGTCGACCTCGCAGTCGTCTTTCTTTCTCACCATATCCTTAAATACAGCAGTGCTCGGCTTCATCTTCATGGAATTTTCAACAAATAAACGTTGCGAAAGTATGTTATCTTCATGCTAACATGATCATTAGATGACCGACACGTTGATAGCTTCCGGGAATCCGAGTTGGTCGCCGCGAATGAACCCAGGCCAGTCGTGATTTAGACGAACCTCGACCACAGCACTGCTATGACGATCCGAGTCCAGGTAAGCAATAACCAGCGCCTCCACGTATATTGCTTCTCTCTGATTGGCGACTTTAGGTGCTGAGCAGCGACTTCCCAGAAAACACTTCCACTTCGGATCCGACTCCAGCTCCGCTGACGATCATTCGAGGGAATGCCCAACTGACTTGAAATCGTTGAGGCAAATGTTGTCTACCTGCATTGACGAACTACAGTCGACGAAGACTCTGTTAGGACCGATGTTGGGCGACCAGCCAGCAGATTCAAGTCAAAATTTGGGTGCTGGTCGTGTCCGCGCCTCTAAAAGTATCTGCAGGATATGTCAACGTTATGGTTCGAAGTAGCTACTAAGCCGCTTCAGTGAACCCTGGCTTTAGGATGACCTCCGACCGTCGAGTCATTGCGTGGAAAAAAATAAATAAATATTTCACCTCCGCTGAGGAGGGTACAAAACAACAATGATTATAATCATACGTTCTTCTCAATGTTCGTTCGTTGTACCATGGCGCACTGCTATGTAACTTAGATGAGTGGCGTGTCATCGATATGCGATGGGGCTGACCAAAACTTTCATCCTCGGGTTGCCGCCGTCTCAACAGGGACCCGGGTTTCAAGAAATTTTGACACTTGAGGAGTCCCTACCAGTAGATTTGGAAGGGGAGGGGTTGTGACAGGGAATGATAGGTGGTAGGTGAGATGGGAGTGGTTTGACCACTAGACGACCAATGGCTATAAGATACGAAGCTTCTGGGACATCTGGATCCAACGCGGACAAGAACTGTGCACGAGTACCCTGAATAGACTCCATGGAAGTGTGTCGTGAAAGTGATTCCTCTATCCTCTCCAGCGCCTTCTGAATGTGCAACAGATTCTCCATGGCAGCTTTCTTTGCCATGAGTGTGGCAGACCATAGGTGAGCATCTTGATCAGCTTCACGAAAAGCTGGAGGTAAACTCTCAAGGTCCTAATTTAAAGGTTCGGATGAGTATGAGGTTGCAACTTCCAATCGATTATCTCAGATTTGGCGATGCTCACGTTGAACTTGGTCTTGGTGGAAAGTTGGGTGTCGTACTCCTCGCCCGACTCTTCTGTTGAAGAGTCAGTTGATGATGATGAACCAGACCAGGGTGATGGAGGTGAGTTGCATCTCATGTCTAGAGGTAATGGTAATGCTTTTGAACATCTGAAGGCTTCATCTGGGATTTCAGGGGCTAGAGAGTAAGGGGAGACTAGCTCAATGGGTCGAAATCGCGTTGGGACATCCATAGATGAGGAAGAGGGCTGGCAGACTCAAGGTTCAAACACAGGACTCAGGCTGTGAGAGTATTTGAAGTTCTCCCAGGAACACTGCAGCCCATCACTACTGCAAAGCATTTGTATGTGCAATGAGAAAGTACGATACGATGTCACTGTGATTTAACGTAACACTCTGGTTTATGTGCAACCCAAGGTTGTACTTGCGCAATACCAAAAAATAGTGGCTCGGTCAAGTTGGCTCCCAAGTTCCATTTCAGCTCCGACTGCGAATCGAATCGGAGTTGTCAAGTGTGAGAATAGTTACCAATCACGAGAGGGTAGTTTTTGTTGCTGATACTTATGGTGAGAGAAAAAGTGCAAATTCGTGAGTTCGGAGTTTCGGCCTTATCGAATGTGGAAAGTTATGTAATGTGTCAGTTTTGGGCTTAGCGCGCTCCAGCCGAATACCCCAGACTTTTTCTTTTCTCTTTCGTTTCTTTGCACACTAACACTCAAGGTTAAAAATATGATATATTTTGTGAACTACATATAACTTGATACAAAATTGCTAAAAATTTCCAAAGTGACGGGCAACCACTGGCATGGGTGAGGAGGACCTGTGGGGAACAGTACGGGGTATAGGTACCACGGGTAGCGGGACCCGTGAGCATCGTCCGCGTCGACAGTTGTCTCACGTCGATATCATGTCATCGTCGTCTTCCGTCTCCAGTCACGTCCCCACTCCTCGTCTGCTGGTTAGGTTCATTTATGTCGACGTCACGACGAGTCGTTGTGTCGTTGCGTTATTATTGCACGGTGTCATGTTCATCAATCTCGATGTCAAGTCACCATGTCCTGGTGTCGTCACGTCGTTGGTGGGTGGGGGGCATGTGCGGGACATGCACTGTAGTCACATGGCGTCCTCACGCTGTGGGGGTGCACTGGGCCACGGCGTGGACGGGGTGTGGCGGAAAGCGGGTGAGGGTGAGAGGCAGGGTGAGATGGGTGAGTGTATGAGCGAGTGAGTGTTAGGCAGTAACGCACGTCATTGTCTTTCTCAGCGGCCGTCTCCCCTTGGCCTCGTGTTGCCATCTCCCTCGTGCTCGTCGTATCGCCTTCATATCTCGTCTCCCTCGTCGTCAAGTCGTTGTCGAGTTCGTCGTCGTATCATTGTTACGTAGATGCGTGGTGGTGTTGTCAGTATCAGTCACGTCGTCATGTAGTCGTCGCGTTCTTGTTAGTGGGCGTTCTTGTCCTCGTCTCCGTCGTCTCTTCCTTCATCGTCTCGGGCTCGCCATTTTTTTCACATCGCCAGTCGGCGTCGTGTCGAGGAGTTGTCGCGTTACCCAGTCGTTGTTGTCGTTGTCGAGTCGAGTCGGGGGGTGTAAAAAGAAAACAGATATACCCGCGGAGTAACCGACGGGTTTACGGACAGAAAGACAGTCTAAAGTCATCTGGTGTCAATGATGTAGCGTGGAATGCCGTGGGATACATACGTGTGGCAGTTGTTTTGCCATTACTCAAGAGGCTAGTTTCTCTTCACGGTCGCTAGAAGATACTGATCCAGTTCACAGACGGCTGAGGTGGACGAGACAAGGGAGAGGGCGGGAGGGGGACGAAGGAGAAGGCAGGACAAGAGGGGAGGGGGCAGAGGACAGAATGATATTAATAGGAAAGAGTTGAACGGGGTCACGTCTGCTGCATGGCAACATCGACCTTGCAGTGCGTGGCTTCGGCAGCATGGAATCCTTTGTCGGTAATTCAGCACTCCTCTGTGGACCAGCCGTGTTGAACTTCCTCCTCACCTCCGAGTCGGCCCGAACCCACTGGCATCCGACACCAGGCCTGGACATTTGGTCGTGAGGTATCGCATGACTCGTTTTATTTTCCACCACCCTTCGTGGGCATCGCGTTTCAAAATTTCATACTACTTCTGATATATCATATATCGGTCCAAGAAGCTGAAGCCCGGGGGCGATCTCTTGCTCTGGTCTATCCGTCTCTACAATGGTACTGACAATGGCAACGTATATGTCCTTGGCGCAGATGTTGTCAGTTGAAGAGACCATCGCGATATAGATATCTGCAGCAACATGAGACGCGCGACACGGCAAAGGAACAAGTGATACGTGCCATTTCGTCTGTGCACTTGGTTCTGGGGGATTGTGATTTGGACACTGTCGCTGTCATCCATACCGGGGATCGGATGTTTCAAGATGCAGATCGCCCGGACGACCTTGCCGTCCTCGACAACGCGTATTTTACCGCCTTCGGACTCCTAGTACTCGTCATCAAGGTAGAGGGCCATGGCGTGACCAATAAAATCCTGGGTCCCAGGTTCAAGACCAAACTTTTCATACACCGGAGTCCCTATCGAGCTCGATGCCTAGAACAAGAGATGATTCAGTGCTATACCCAACCAGGCTGGTGCACTGGCCTAGATGAGTTGCAGGGTCGTCGTCCTTCCATCCTTGCAAGAATTCAAAGAATTTCTTTGCACGGCGTTTCTCGAATAAACCCATCAACGGACTCCTGACGGATGCCATAAACGATACCGTTGGATACTTCCACCTTTTCTTTGATCGCCTTTACGCCGCCGTTACCAGACGCATCTACGCCGACCCGAGTTGCACCGTCAAGTTTGGTCACCAAGTAGACCGTGTGATATCGGAAACCACAGGGAGGGAGGAGGATCGCGGGGTGGAGAGTCGGAGGGGGCCTGAGGGAAATGAAGAGTCTTGAGAGTCTTTGTGGAGGTGTCCTCGGGGAATTTAGTAAGGGAACAGTTGAGAAGATGGTAGAAGAGCTGCCGCTGTCTAAGCTGTTCCTGCACATTGTCGGGCGAAGAGTCAGACGCGCGCTCTTGTCCGCGCGTTTGATTGCATCGTTGGTGGGTGCAAAGAAGGTGCTGCCGTTGAGCATGTTGAAGGTTGGGATGAGGCGAGTCCGCTGGAGGATGGAGAGGAGGAGTGTGTAGTCCTGGTCTTTGTTGAGCACGTCGACGACGGTGTCGGACTGAACGTGTGGGCGGGAGTTCCAGGGCACCTGGGAGGCGGCGGTGGAGACGGTGAGGGTGAGGACGAGGAGGGAGAGCGGGATACAGCAGAGCTGTATTGTGACACGGTGTATGGGGAAGGTGAGAACTATGTATACACTCGTTGCCGACTCCTGTAGTTACAGTAGTATCTTTCGCTCACCACGACCACGTGACTTCAAATTTTGTCGGAGTCACGACCCCGTGGCACGTGCCAGTGACTGCAGGCTGTGGCCATCGATGATCGCGCAATCGCTGGGCGCAGAGAGCGGGAGACCTCGACAGCACGTGTATTGACCAATACTATATACCGCAGGGAACTAGAACGACCGCGAAACGAGGGGAAAATGACTAGAACAATAACTGGGCGAAGCGAAACAAGAACGATCAAAGGCAGACGAATGAGAACGTTTGGCATTGGATATGGAACCCGCAGGGGTGGCGTCCATCGGTTAGTTCAAGAGCAGGGTATCGGGAGTGATAAACACGTCGAGACTAAGGTGATCGTGCACTCGGCGAACGGACGCGGGGGCCAGAGTGTATTGTCTTTGGAGGCATCCTTGGCGAGGTGCGTCAACAGCGACACGGAAAAAATGTATTGTATGACCTCAACTCCCGAACAACGCATGTCTGAGTCCCTGTTCGGAGACTTGTCCCGAACGACTCCAAGCAGAACCTTTTGCGAGACGATGTACACCGGCTGGTCGGGGAGCGCTGCCGCCGACAAGTTCTCCTTGACGCTGCTACGTGTCTCGGCGATGGACTGTTTGCGAGCAGCTTTGTACATCTCATCTTTTGTTTCTGTCCCGTCTTCAGAGTCGTTGGTGGTATTGGAAAACGATGGTGGGGTGGCAAGCGAAGTTCTCGGTAGATCTCCAGTGCTTGGCGGTGGGAGAAGGATCTGCACTTGGTTGCGAAATATGCCGTGAGCTAGATGCAGGCGAAGCGCTGAATTCGCCGGAATCGGCGGGGCGAGGAGCTGCATCTTCTGGACGAGGTCTGCCTAAGCGCACACGAGCGAGACGTAAAATACGCGCCTGGAACTCGAAGAAAGCTCTGGCGCGATCATTGGAAAGAAGAAAAAAACGCAGTAGCAACAGTGGGATCACTTCCTGTTGAGGGTGTTAGCTGGGACGATACCAACTCCAACAAGGCATAAGTACTTACGGTCTTTGTATCGCCGGGCTCGAATCGGACGGCCGTTACTGCAGGTATATCGAAGCGATTCCTCGAAAACCAGCGCTCTGTTCGTCTTAGAAAAGAGAGCGAGTCGAGCTGGAAGAGAACGGTGGAGCAGGTAAGGAGTGAGGGGAAGGTACTGAACGGTGGAAAGAAGAATGTGAGAATGTTGGCGACTTCGCCGCAATGTCATGGGGCAGCCTCGTTTTTTCCGCATTGTTCGTTGGCACAGCAGCGTCATTGAATGAGTGCTTCCAGGTGCTTAAAACCTGGCAAAGAAGGACTTTTCGCAGCACTTTGACGCAAGGCTATGTAAAACGACGACAAAAAAACGGTATCGACAGATCGAAATCGACAAACCACTGCTTCCACCCAGCGTCTATACATACCCAGCAACCACTACCGGCGAGTGATCCCCATCTCCAAAACACCCCGGATTCTCCGATGTCTTCTTTGAATGAATGTACTTGAGCGTGTTCCGGAAATGTCGCTGGATCATGTCCGGAGGCGCGACACCTTCGAATCGTTGCGAAGGGTGGAGGTACGAAGCTGAACACGAGGGTGAGGTGATCATGGTGTCGATGGAGGTTGTGATGAGTTCCACAAGCGAGACGATGAATTTTGGGGCGACCTGCGACAATGTTGTATCGATAGAACTAGTCAGCATCAAGAGAATACTGAAGATAGACGCACAGCAAGTGCCCCATGATCAAAGTAATACAAATATTGATCGAGCCTATCACAGTATATCTGAACAGTGACGATCTCCTCCGTCGCCAAATGCGCGGTACGTAACGACTTTTGCAGACATTCCAGCACCCGTTTGCTGTCCTGGTGTGGGTACTAAGAACGTGGACAATACGTCAGTCACGATCGACAGCGCGAACGCGCAGATTGGAACTGACCACCTTGGCACCCTCCCCACCCTCCTTTTCCTTGCCCCCTCCTTGCCTTGCCTTTCCCCTCCCTCCCTCCCCCTCCCCTTCCACCTCCCCTGCCGCCTCCTGCCACTGCGTCGCCTGATGCGGCTTCTTCAAAGATTTGGCTCCATGCAACGCAGCCTTGGTAATCATCGTGTCATACCCATCCACCTCGAACACCTTTGCGCCCGGCAACGTTCCAATGATCAACGTGATCGCAGCCAATTGTGCTCGGCTCTCCGAAATCGAATCTTCGTACACCGAAAACGCTTGGACATACAGGTCGTACGCGAGGTCTTCGAACCCAGAGCCGCATTCGGAGGCGATTTGAGCGGCGAGGAGGAATAGACGGAGGGCGAGGGAGGGAGAGTCGACTTGTGTCGCGAGGATGGAGGTGCATTCGCGCACAAACTTGAGGATGGTAGTCACTTCATCTTCCTGTTCGTTGTTGAGATTAGAAGACAAAAATAACGAATGAGTAGAGGAAAGTGCGATCTCACCGAATCTTGTACCGTCGACAGAGCTTGACTCTCGAAGCGATGAGCGCAGGGAATGTATACGCATTCGTTCGCTCCAGTCTCAAAGTGCCGACGTGCGATGCGCCAGTTAGTTCTCGACTCTTTCGACCCAAGAAATCTGCAACGACTGGACCCTAAACAAATGCACCATGCGTGCTACCCACCCCTGCTCCTCCGCCGTATCCTCCTTCTCCACTACATGCGGTCCCTGTCTCCGTATCTCCTTCACATCCTTTACCGGCCCACCACCAATGGCAGAAGCATCCGTCTGATCGTTGATTAACACGTGACACAGATCCAAGACTCCATCCACGTCCCCGGGCGTCTCGATCCATTGTTGGGCACACTCGAGACGATGCTGTGTGCGATTGAACGGCGTGTTGAAAATAGCTGTTGTGTGAGGAGCGGGACATAGCGCGGGATGGCAAGTAACGTGAGCACGGATTGGTACGAGTTGATCGGGGCGATGAGCAGCGCTGCCAGATTCGCAGCCGTTTGTGGAGTATGCAGATCCGAGCTGCATCACATCGTCGTCAGGAGTTGACAGATATAGATAGAAATAAAAAGTACCTTTCGAAATACTCTTTGATTTTGCTGTGCGCAAAGGCCAAAATCTCATCCACGTATTCAAGTCGGTCAGGGTAGCAGCTAAGGGAAAGATTCGTGAGCGAGACCAAGAGCGCCGTGATATCTTGTATTGACAAGTCTGGTCGTGCCTGCGACCGCATGGTCAGAACGTCATTAATCCGTGCATATCTCGCCGTACGCACCTTGATGAGTTCGACGACTTGTTTCCAAAAGACCTCAAACAGCTGGACGTCCTCTGGTATGCCACGGAACTTTCTCGCGGGCACATCCTCCTTTTCCTTTTCCTTGCCTTTTCCCTCTTCCGGCGAGACACCGTTCACACCAATGTTCTTCACCGACTCTTCCACCACGCTATCCCAAGCATCAACGCCCTCGACCTTTTCGGCGTCCCTTTTCTGCTAGTCGCTTGGCGGCACCTTCTTCCTGTTTCTTCGTCTCCTCCGGGTCTTCGGTCTCCGCCTCGCGAGCGGCATAGGCTGCCAGTCTGTCGATGAGCGCGATGACGATTAATTTAATGTTGACTTTCGGGTGCAGCTGAGCGGTGGCGGATAGAAATGGTCCAAGCGAATGGAGGTGGAATTCGTCCGTGAATACCTACAGAAGTCGTTAATCAATTTCGGGACAGTATATACGTAGACACTGACCTGGATGATGACTTGCTACTGGAAGTATGCTCTTCTGGTACATTTACAGATCGACGGACGAGGTTGGTGCCAACAAGGATGCGGAGTTCGCGACGTTTCTCGCGGTCGCGCGAGTCCTTGGTGTTGGAGACGAATCCAGAGCTTGTTCGTCTTTATGAAATTCGTGAGCACGAACCAGATCGAGTCTTGAAGGGACCCTTAGGGCGTTAGACTAAGTCAGCAAACGGATGACGCAACGCAGCGAGGACTCACCCGGAATCGGTCCCGCCCTCTGACCGTTGATAGTGTCGTAGAAAGAGCTCACATATGGGGGTTCAATAAGCATTTGCTCATCTCCATCAGTCCTTCATGATTTCCTTGACGGGTGCGTGAGGGGTACGAATCCGACGGTGATAATGAGGTAGAGGGCCAGAGGTGAGGGACTATGTTTCCAGCGTACTGGACTAGTTCGTACAGATCTGTAAGATGGTGTCTGAACTGCGTGTGTGCGTCATAGAGGCAGTTTGAGAGGGCGTCGTAGATGGCCATGTCTTGCGACACCTGTGGTCGTAGTAATTCGAGTGAGCTGGGTGGATCTAGCTGCATCTTCTGGACGAGGTCTGCCTAAGCGCACACAACGAGCGAGACGTAAAAGACGCACCTGGAACTCGAAGAAAGCTCTGGCGCGATCATTGGAAAGAAGAAAAAAACGGCCAGCAGCAACAGTGGGATCGCTTCCTGTTGAGGGATACTGCGAGTCGAGCTGGAAGAGAACGGTGGAGGATAGAGAGCGGCGGCAGCGACCACAGTAATTCCCACGGGGTCACAGGCTGCCGCAACGGAGCCTAATCTTCCAATCACATACGATCACTGGATCACGGAACAGGGCGAACAAGCTATATAAACCCACAGAGGTCGCGAGATCACCAGCCCCCACCCCCCCCACCCATCACAGTTACCACTATGTCCGAGTCCCAGTCCGGGTTCCCACCTGGATCCACCAGTAAGTTTCTCATTATTTCTGTTAATTAGGTTCAAGTCACAGGCTTGTAGACTATCATGGTCACTACTACTTCTATAATGATGAAAGATCTGCTCCTGGCCCACAAGGTGGTGGACTTGATGTCCTGCCAGGTCAGTGTTATGAAAATACCACTATCCAACATTTTGGGTGAGTCCTCTAGCCCTGATTTGTGTTGCTTATTCAAAGTATCTATCTTTCATTCACCAGTACTGGACCAGCAGACAGACCTGATGTCCACCAGTTTAAGTAAGTTCAAGCCCCCTTGTTTTCAAAATAAATAAAAAAGTTGGTTGGGGCTGAATAAACATTTGGCAGTTTGTTGAGGCAAGCAGGTCGTTTTGAACATTACCAAGACACCTCTACACAGCAATCAAAGTAAGTCCTCTGATTTTCTTTTGTCCTTTTCTCATAGATGACAACCACACACTTGTAGTGTGGTGGTAGGAGATGGTCTTGGCATTCACCAGGATCCTCAGGCTGCACAAAGTTACAAGTAAGTTCTGTGATTGTTTCTTAATTAGATTGAAACTGACCACCTATCAGCATGATTCCACCAGGTAGTTTTCATATGCAGCATGATGTTGAAGAAGAGTCCAAGTAAGTTTCTTCAGTTGTTTTTTTAACAGGTTGGAGCTGAATATTACTTGAAGTAGGATGAGGAGGCAAGAAGGTGGTTTTGATTATTACCATCATGACACCACTACACAGCAATCAAAGTAAGTTCTCTGATTTTTTTTTTCCTTTTCTCATAGATGACAACCATACATTTGTAGTGTGGTGGTAGGAGATGGTCTTGGCATTCACCAGGATCCTCAGGCTGCACAAAGTTACAAGTAAGTTCTCTGATTGTTCTTAATTAGATTGAAACTGACCACCTATCAGCATGATGCCAGCAGGTAGTTTTCATAGTATGCAGCATGATGTTGAAGAAGAGTCTAAGTAAGTTTCTTCAGTTGTTTTTTTTAATAGGTTGGAGCTGAATATTTACTTGAAGTAGGATGAGGAGGCAAGAAGGTGGTTTTGATTATTATCATCATGACACCACTACACAGCAATCAAAGTGAGTCCTCTGATTTTTTTTTCCTTTTCTCATAGATGACAACCATACACTTGTAGTGTGGTGGTAGGAGATAATGTTGGTATTCACCAGCCTGAGGGTAGTGCACACCAACCTTACAAGTAAGTTCTTTGAGTTGTGGTCTTTTGAATATGTTGGGACTTACCTTCCACCAGCATGGTGTCAGGAGATGATACTTCTAGTGAGGAGAAAGAACAAGTTGCAGCATTTTTTTCCAACAGGATGAATGCCGCTTCAAATGGCTTTTTTACCCAATGGAACTATGGCCAATCTCCAGTGCAACTTGCTACTACATCATCCACCCTCCAAAACTGGAACAATTTATCCACAGTCCCATCTCCAAGTCAGGCTAGTACATCACAGAACTTGACATCCTGGCCACATTGGCACCAATCACTGGTAGCACCCCAGGCTGAATCTCAACAGGATCAAGTTGTTGCTGAGCAACCTCAGGCTCAGGCTCAAATTCCTGAACCAGCACACTTCTCCACTTCAGGTATGTTTCTATATTGCACTGGTAAGTTCTGAAACAACAATGAACCTACTTACTATTTATAGTTCCATTTATGAATGCTTTACAACAAGCTTCAGCAAATAATTGGATGAATGTGATGAAAACTGCATCCATCAATGTGTGCAAAAATATCTGTACCTCAATGACACATACTATTCAGCCTGTCACAGCAGAAAGGGTGCTCGATGAGACCATTTTTGGGCTTTGTAGGACTGCCCATGACTCTAAGATGGATTGCATCTTAGAGAATGGTAAGTTTCTGAATTATACTAATATAAATTGGGATTGAATGTTATTTGTATCAGTCAAAATACAACTCCCAAATGGCAAAAATGCAGTCACCAGCATGACAAACTCAAGTTTTCGTCAATTTGTCATGAAGGAGCTAAAGGGAGTTTCTCAAAGATTTATCAATCACTTCTGGAAAGAAGCATTACATCTGGTTATGTATCCAATTAAAGGACAGGTTTCAAGTGTCCTTCCAAGGGTGCAATCTGGTGTAAATGCAACTCAGTTGGAGTGGTGGACTCGGTATTCCCCTGAGACTGGTTATGGTTATGAAATATTCCATGGTAGGAACAGGGATCAAGCTGATGATGAAAGTGCCTTGGTAGGTAAATTTATTTTCATATTGTAGTATCCAAGATTAATTTTCTATGAATGAAAGATCCCATTTGGCCATACTGCTTTCCAGCAAGCATTTTGGCATGCTGCCTATGGATCAAGTCATGAAGACCACCTCTATCTGTTCAGTCTTGATGAAGAGGCTTCAAAGATGATATCAGGAGTTGAATTGGCTACTGCAGCCACTGTCTGTGGATGGGTAAGCTCAGTTCCAATAGTATTTTTAAGCTTACTCACTCATTGTTTTATTGCAATTTGAAGCTGATCATTGCTGCTACAGAATGCCAAAAATACAATGCAGTAATCCATAGGTTTTGCTCTGTTGACATCCGCACACAGATCGAACAAACCACCAGGAATGTTTACACATTTTTCAGGGAGATTCTACTGGGTTTACCTGGGAAATCACCTGCTGAACAAAAGGTTTGGCAGGAGGCCCTTATCAGATTTATCAGGAAATAGTTGTAACTTTCAGTAGTATGCTGGTAGAAGATTTTGTTTGTCTCTTTGTCCTCTAATAGCTCCAAATTTGACACTGAAGAATTGCATATTTGTGTGACTTCATAGTATCTTCTGAAGATTGAGGAATACAACTTATTTATCACATCACATCACATTACATTATTACAGATGACTACAAAATCTTATCAGGTAGTAAGCCCCTCTCCTCTCACCACTATGACCTGCCAGTGTCCATCCACTGGAATCAGATGGGGAAGACTCAACCTCGTTGATGACCTCAAATGGGAGGATGGACACAAAGCACTGATATTGTATGATACTCTCCTACCCTCTAGCACGAAAGAAAAGCTTGATATACCCCGCGAGTGAGATGGGAATCAACTTAAAACGTCTTGGTGCGTTGAACACGGAAACGGAAGAGGGCTGACCCAGTTGTCTCCATCCTGAGTGTATCCTGAATCAATTGAGTCCCTTCTTTTCAGCCTAGAACCCGATGACACAATAGATATTGGCTGAAGCTTGGCGACGAGATGAACGGGAGACAGCAGGTCGGTCACACTATCCTCATTGGGTTAGCGACAAAAGAGTCCCCAAAGATATTGTTCCGCGGATACGCTAACAGCGACGAGCCGGTGAAGGACGAGAAGGTAGATTATCTGTCTAGCATCACCACAGTACAACCGTCATCATCGTCGACATGATATTCCTTGTCGGCTTCCGACCCTGCTTCAATGTTTAGTGGGAAGCGGGTTCAAAGATCCTCTCTGGGTGATGCCTGACGCGACGTGTATCACGAACGGTGTCAGAAGTAGAGACAGCAAAGTTACATTTTATCTCTGCAAATGACGTCTGGTAGTACTCCCTGCCCAAC
>JBBPOJ010001529.1:0-13067 GCA_038091395.1 Leccinum rimulosum | reverse complement strand
CATACTTCGATAGTTAGTATATATAGTAGTCTACGTCTATTTGTATTCTCCTTAGTCTTGATATTCTCATTTACTTGCATTCTTGTGTGAGTCGTCTTTGAGACTGTTGGTCCGATCCCAACATAATATCAAGACTACCTTCCGTCGCTAGGACACTTTGTCCTCCCGACATCCACTCCAGGAGTGCCCTTCAGCCCGACCTATCCAGCGAGTACTTGAGCCCGCTGCTCTCTTCTATCAAAACTTGTCAACGACGCACTTTGCGCTTTCGCCATCGACATCCTTGGATCCACTTCCAAGCCACTGCACCTTTTGCGTGGTTTCGTCGTACACGCTCGACGTTAACGCGTACTCGGATCCCAGAGTTAAGGGAGATCCGTCACATCGACGTAAAAGAGAACCCTTGAGCAGGCTACCCTCACAGAGACCACAACTCTGTCATAAACTGTGTCAGAGGGTTTATACGACCCGCAAAAGAGTTCGCTTTGAGGAGGCTACGACCACATTCGAGTGGACACGCTCCTTCGCTCTTAAAAGTATTAAACTCTTCCTGCCCATATTGAGTCAGGGCACGTTTCAGACCAAACGTTACTTGGTGTCTAGGCTGCGCGTGGTATAGCCTTGAACGACCCGTACGTCATAAGCCACGTATCCTCTTGAAGGGAAACGGTTTAGCGCTTGCTAGCTAGGGACGACGAGTAAAGTCCTGAATCTTCCGGTTCCCCCATCAGAAAACTATCCTCGTGAGGTAGTACCCGCGTTTCTTTACAGAAATCTTCGAGTGTTGGTCTCTTCGTGAGTATCACCTCGACCCCCCTTCCTGAGATCGAACGTAATACGAATACGCGACTTGGTTTAAAAGGAGTCGAAAGACCACCATTGCCAATCCGAAAATCGTTATAAGATTTCGAAAATCCTTCTGCTCCATCGGTTAGACGAGAAAGGACTTCGAGAGCCCCAACTCTTCCCGACTGTTGAAGCCGCCGTCCAAACATACTTTATATCATGGACAAATACCTCCTCTCCGCCCTCATCACCGCCATTGGAATAGTGATCTTATGGATCACCCTTATCCTATTTGTAACCATCGTGATTAGTTCACGTCCACTCCCAGATCCGGAGATGTATATCCCCGAATCTGACATTCCACTCGAAGAAATACGAGTGCCTGTCGTCATGCGATTGGAAGACCCGATGCTGACGTGGTCGGAAGAAAATCCCGATCAAGAAGAGATTGAGTCAGACGAGACCTGGTCGTCAGATAACGATCATGAAGAGACAGAGGAAACGGTCGAAGAACGAGACATTACAAGCGTTCACGACGATCGAGAAGAGATAGAAGGATATTGGAATGACAGCGATACTTTATCGCCAGAAACCGAAATCTTCGACGACTCTACTCAGTCCGAAACGACAGAAAACTATCCTACTAGTCCGACGTTTGAAGAATCTCCCATCGAAGAAGAAATCGATGAACAAGAATCCGAAACGATTCAAAACTACTCTTCACCTCCCCTCTCTCCTATTCCTTCTCTCTCCGACTTTCCTTTACCTCCGAGTGACGAACTCGACAATACCGATAATGTATCTATTTACGAAGATGTAGTAGATACTAGCTCTCAATACAACGTTGTTGAAAACTACGACGAAAGTAATGAGCACAATCCCAAAGTCCAACCACGAATGCGACGATTCGACTTCCTCGACTTCACTATATTTTATAGTAGTGAAGAAGAATTATTGCAAATGTTGAAAGACGTCGAAACAGTTCTAAAAGCGAAAGCTGAAACAACTGAACAAGTCAGACGAACAAAGAAAAAGGGAATTAGTGGTTCGCCCACAGTTCCTTCTTCTACGACGAAGAAATCAAAAAAAGATGAGAATGCGATGGATGTTGACCCAATCAAACCAATAGTCAAACTTCCCGCTCTCAAATTAAAATCCTCGTCGAAATCGGTAGATACTCCGATCGAACAAAAGTATTCCTTCACCCCACTCCTGACGGATGCCGACGTGATGAAATATCACAAAACGAATAAACACTACGATGTTAAAGTTCGTAAATGGCTAAGGTCAAGCGACAACAAGAATTGGAAAACGAAGAACGATCTCCCTTACTTTAAAGATCGTCTTTATATCCCCGATGTCCCCGGTCTTCGCCAAAAACTGATCTCCAATGTGCACGTCACTTTGACACGACACAAAGGAATCAAAGCCACTTTGACTGCCCTCTCCTCCGTCTATTGGCCTACGATTAGGAAGTCAGTAGTCGACAACTCCGTCGCGTGCCCGGGATGCATTAAAAAGCCCAAAGTCGCTAAGACTGTAGAAAAACCCAAAATTCCACCACCGCCACCAATGGAACCGGTTGATGCACCTTTCCGACAACCCGACATCCTCAGTAGTCCTATCAGACCTGTCGTGTCACTACCTCCGAGAGTTATCTCGCCTCCTCCTCTTAACCCTCCTCGATTCTTCTCCGCCCCCATTATAGAAGAACCTGTAGAAGTCACATATCACGATGAATTCATCGCCCCCGACGAAGAACCTATCGTCGAACAAGACCAACCAATGGAGTCAAACGACGATGACGACAACAAATCCGACGGATCTGATGACACTGTTCGTCAAGAAGATGTCGAAATGTCCTCCCCCGCTGTCTCAGCGACCTCATCCCTTTCCGACATGAATGTCGACGAACCAGATGCAATGGACTTAAGTCGTATCATGATAAAAGTCCGAAACGTCACAACAATCACCGCAAAAGATGTCGATAAAATCCTCCAAATCCGATCTCGCTTGAGTATCGCTGATTGCGGAGAATTCAATTCTCGTCTTCGCGAAGAAAATCCAGCACTCCGCCGTGCTGTCATGGCCTTCAAAGGTCGCAATCCTTACTTCCGATAACGGGTATTCCTTTCACTCGTCGCGGACAACGAGTCTTAGAAGGGGGGTAATGTCATGACTCGCCTATTAAGCCCCTAAGAATAACCCCTATCACTGCATCATTACCTCCGTCCCACGTCATACTTTATGACGATTACATCATATCATTCTAGAACAACGCTTAGTCATACTTTATGACATACGCTTAGTCATTCTAGCCGAAACCCTTGACCTCAGTGACGTCATGCCCTATAGTATAGAATACTGTAGAATCTCGGAGAACTCTATGGAACATTCCAGAAACCATTACGTAAGAAGATCACGTCTTAGTCATACTTCGATAGTTAGTATATATAGTAGTCTACGTCTATTTGTATTCTCCTTAGTCTTGATATTCTCATTTACTTGCATTCTTGTGTGAGTCGTCTTTGAGACTGTTGGTCCGATCCCAACACTCCCCTTAGTTGCATCATACAGACGCCTACCGTGACATCGAAAGCGCGCTGTCCGCCAGTCGTCGAGGCGCTCAAGAGACTCAAGTTGAACTTGCTTGTCACCGGCCGACAGTACAAAGAGCCAATGGGCGCGGAAACAACTTGTCAATGGCAGAGCGTGGATTCTGCCAGAACCAGGTACATTCCCAAGGGTCAAGATCACGGCGGTGGCCCCTTGACGAAACTGTTGCTGCCGTTTCGGGTTGGCCCCTTGGCGCCAGCACACCGCCTGTCCTTATCTTTGGAGACGGGCGGCGGACTAGGCCTACTAAATCCACATCAGCCGCCTTACAAAAAAAATTCTTTGCGCGCGCGCACACAGCCAAGCTCAATACATACCCAAGGGGCTCTAGACTGTGCCTTGGCCGGAAAGCCCTGCAGGCCTTCACCGATTACTTACCATATCATAGAAATACTCCAACCCCATACGGCAGGTCCTACGCTTCAAATTTACTCATTTGATTATAAGTGTGCCAGTGTATGATTTAGTTTTCTTGTTCTTGGCCGACATACTCAATGATCGACGTGGCTTGGTGCTTATATGCCAATGGTTGCGGCGGGACGCCGGATCAAGCAGCACTGAGCTAGAACACCTTCATCAGATGGAAAATATTCTCCGAAAAATACAAGAAACGCAATCATTTGCCTCAGATACCTCGATTTTCGTCCCAACGTTAACCCCAGTATCGTATCGCCTACTAGTTCATGTTTATTTCCGTGTCAAATATTTCTATAGGTCGTCGTGAACGACGACACAGAACCGCATATGACCTGGCAAGAAACGATTGAACTCACCCCCTCTAATCGCGTCAGCATCGACGAGAGGGGTGCGTACTACGACGGCGAGGATATCTGATCGGCAAGCAGCGTGACAAGCATACAGAAATTCGAGGCGACGCTCAGTCAACCCTGCCAGCGCTGGCCATGAACTTGATGGCTGGCACGAGCTTTGACATGGTCCCTGAATATCTCTGGATGCAAAATTAAGACGTAATCATTCGGGCAGATGCGACAGGTGTGGTTCGGAGAAGAAGGTGCATGGTGGTGCAGGTCAAAATCCGGTACTAGTGACAGTCCAGAAGCAAAGCAGTCTGGTTGAGTGGTGTCTTGCACGTCAGAGAGACGAGAGAGGAAACGAACACGAACACGAACATGAACATGACAAGGAAGTGGGAGAGAAGAAAAGAAGAACATGAATACAGCAGACCGACTATGCACTCACTTGATCGACATTTCAAAAGTGAGATACAGCGCAATCCTGATATCCACAGCCAACAACGTTAACGCATGCCAGTGACTATGGAACATCGACCGTACCAAGTATGATACTTCCCTAATCTGCACAATTGATGTAGCTATCCATCGCGACGCGTCTGTACTGCCCGCACTTCTGTGAGGCGAGCGGTAGCGCCCCGAAAGGCCGTCGAGGCCGAACGAGGAGCCGCAGTGCCCGCCCGTCAAGACCAAAGAGAGGATTGTCACCCGAGAAACCATCATCAAACGAGAATTTATCCATGGGTGAACAGGGACAAGGCGCTGCGTCCCGAGCGAGCTTTCCTTGGTCTCGATCCGTAACTCTCCTAGAATTGGCGCCCTGGCACGCTGAGCTTGAAGGCTTGAGTCAAATTCGGATGCCGAGAGCGGGGCGAAGTCAGTGAGGCGAACGACGAGTCCACGGAGTCGAACTCGACTAGAAACGAAAAATGGCGATGGGAGACGAAAGGAGTCGTTCATAAAACATGAAAATTGGAAAGCGATCGGGAAATGATGATTATACTCAATCAGTCGCGGTATATGAGGGGGTCAGATTTGGCCGTAGACGGCAAGGTCTGCAGGGAGGTAGCTTCTGGTAGTGTTACCTGAGGTTGAAGCCCAAGCGAGAAGCGTAACATCATCGACTGCGTCAGAATATGTTCGAGGAGGCGACTAGCTGCTCGCTTGCCCTTGCCATATGACACCGGGAGCGAGACGTGAAAAATTCCAAATAACGAGTACGCGATATCCTCTTGCCGCGTCGTCTGGCGCTTCGAAGCCAGCTGCAATGGCTAAACGGAAATGGAAGTTGGCACGGCACAACCATTCAGCTAACAAGCGCACCTCGATGGGCGTTCCGCACACGTAAGAACACCACCGTGTCTCCGAGATCAACGTTTTTCATCCTTAAGCCTGCGGCGGGCTTCTGGCACTAAGGGAATCTATATGAGTCGAAAATGTGGTAGTCAGTAATGACATCTAATAGAAGTTGTGAAGCTCACGTTGTCGATGTGTGGTGGGTTGTAGCCGAGTGCGATAAAAAGCAAATAGAAGTTATGTAAAGCGCCGATTGAAGAAACAAACACTCCTATCTGGCCCTACCACAACAACGCGCTGCAACGACACCACCGCCATGTCTCAGTCTGAATCACCATTGCGTGCGGTCATTGCAAATATAGTCTCTCCCGCCCTGAGCGTGCGCTTTGGCAGCGTTTCGAACCAACGCCGTGCGCATGCGCTTCCACGCTTGGCCGAACTCGCTGACCATGCCTTCGCTCTCACCGATCAGCAAGCTAGCTGCGACCCGCCAAACGATGTTCCTTCTGGCATCTTCACCAAAAAACGCCAAGCAAGGATACTGTACTCTGTGGAAGACAAAGTGACACTCCCAATCAAAGTGGTCTTGTACCAGGATGTACCTGCGGTGCAAATCCAGCGAGTGGTCGTCAACTTCCAAACAGAGATCGTGCAATGCGAGGGCCAACCTAGTCTTCCCATAGATTCTTGGCAGATTGAGTGTGCTCGAAAAGAGATCGAGCCATATCTGCAGGAGTCGTTGCAGAGACTGGATGATGTTGTATGGGGATCACGCTCACACGAAGATCGCTGCGTCGCTTGGCAGGTGAGATAGTATTTGTTTTTCTTTTGTGTGACCTAGTAACGAATCTGTGTCAGGACTTTTTGAAACGTCTCGAATCGAATGGTATTTCCTCCGCCCAGTCCCACGTCCCCGCCGAATCATCCCCTTTCTTCGAGAAGCCTTGTCCGTCATGCGAGGTGTTAACGACTCTGTGCACCTCGTGTCACGCTGTCATTTGCTTGAGTGGGGATTGTCCCGTATCCCAGCTCATTCCATTCCAGTCATGCTCCCGCGATACCTATATGGCCACCTGTCTGCCTTGCTTACAGAACGCACAGACCATCCAGCCTCTTGGTCAATGTCCCAAATGCAATCTCTGGTTTTGTGATGAAGAGCTGATGTGGTGCCTGGGCCGACCCAAAGAGACTCCGAACCAGCCTTCAAGCACTGTTCGAGAGCACCCACCGAAGCCTATCGGGTGTTCTTACTGCAACCCGGGTCAAGCCATGTCAAAATGTTACAATAGAAAATGTTGGTCGAGAGAAGGAAGCATTCAAAATTCAAGAATCTGCCAATCATGCTCCCCCGAGGGTGGGGTCTCGTGCGCGTGCGAACGTGGTTGGATCTGCGACAACTGCAAGGAACCACCGATGGCACGCTGTTTCAAGCAGTGCAAGCGGTGCAAGCGGGCGTATTGCGTCCGCGAGTGCGAGTACATCCAATTCTGCGCCGAGTGCGGTCAGACAACGCTGTGCGACGACTGTGCGGAAGAAGACCAGAGTTCGTTTGCGGGGCTGGACGGGCCAGAGGTTCAGGAGGTGAAGCTTGTGGGCGTCTGCCGGACCGATTCTTGCTTGAAGAAGTTTTGTGAGGAGTGCCTGGAGGAGCAAGGATGCGCAGATTGCCACAAGACGTATTGCCGTTCATGCTTTGGGCTGCAGGACTACAAGTGCAGGGCCTGCCGTGGCTTCTTGAACAATTATTGTGAGGGGTGCTTGAACAAGCGGCAATGCAGGAGATGTTTCAGGATCTATTGCGGTTTATGCATGCCGTGGGATTTGTGCTCGAAGTGCGGCGGTTGGTGTGGGCCCCGGGATAGCATGGGGTTCCAGCTGCTCTGCTATCGGGATGGCGGTGTAGATCCGGGCAGATGAGTACGAGTGGCAGAGGCTTGATGAAAGGGGGAATGGCTAAGAGACAAAGAGACTCGAATGGCGGCAAGTGATAACGGACGGAGCGCGAGATCAGACTGAGAGAACTTGAGCAGAAATGTACTTGTACTGTAGAGTTAGCTAGCGAGTGCTGAAAGCAACGTATCGACGTGAAGACGTAGTAACGAATATTTGTGGTCGAGTCCCGGAGAACCGCACGCATGTGATCCGGAGGGCCGAGGCGCATGTGTGTGTATTTGCTTGAGTAGGTCGTTCCTTTCTTGAAGTCGTGCTCCCACCATACATAATTATATTGCTGCTTGTCTGCCTTGTTTGAAAAATGCGCTGATCCTCCACCTGCTACAACGCCTCGACAACGGATGGCGCCGGTGAGTCGCATCGCTTCGTCTCGGTCCGGACTACGTGTACATGGTTATTGCCAGTGATGCATCTCTCTTTGCCCGCACATAGGATAGGTTGATATAAGCCTGCCGATTTCGTCGGCTACACTTGTCCTAGCACTGACTTATCACACTCATGCTCTGCCCTGGTTCTACCTCTCGCTACTACACCAATATTAATGCACAGTATCACCTGTGACTGGTACCTGCTGATCATAAAAACCGAGACTCAGCTTTTGAATTGGAAGTCAGGCTTTTGACGATCGCCCCCTCCCCTAGACTTTTCTTTCTCTTTCTTCTCGTCTCCCAATGTAACGGGAGTCCCCTCTGCCCCCCCAAAATCCTTAAATATTTATCACACTTGACGTTTTCAAAGCAAATTTCCTGCATCCAATTGTGCTGCCGATCCCGTTGTCCTGTCCTTTCCCGACACGCGAGAAATCCACAAGGTGCGTCAAGATTCCGCTGACTGGATCGTACGTCCAGAAGACCTCGACAACAACGTAGACTGCCCCTGTCTGATAGCCGTTCATAATAAAGCAGAGGGAACCCTTTCTCTCGAAGAAACTTCGCAAGACCCAAACTTCCTAAGCAGTAGAGGCCAAGGACGACGTGTAGAAACGTCAACATTTCTTATTCCATTTTTTCAGTTCCGATCTACGCACGAGGGATCGAGGGTATCGTACAACAGATAAATATACAATCTATGTCTGAATCATCGTCTTGTCTCGTCAGCTCGCGTGGATTCGACGACATAGCGCCGCATATGCAAAGCCCAGTAAAGCGTTCAAACAGGAATAGTCCCGTTCAATCTGAAATCTCTACTGCTTTCCCCAACCGAAAATGTGATGGTACCGTTCGGCTTAGCCCACCCCTGCCGCACCACGTCCCAAATCGAGAGGTCGTATCGCGAGAGCGTGATCGAGGCTTGGCCCGTTTGACCAGGTTGTAGCTCGATGTTCGTAAACCCTTTCAGGACTGAGGGAGGTTCACTAGCCGAGGCGGGGTGGTGGACGTAGAGTTGAGGGATCTGGCGCAGAAACGGGGGCTCGTTTAACACGGAGCAGAACGGAGAAACGGGAGACGACCAAAGCTTACATCGCCGCCATAACACGACCCCGTGTTCTTTACATTGAACGTCACCTGGAATGCAGGCATGTGAAGCCTAGCGGAACGATTAGACGAGTTATATTCCGCAAGAGTAAAGGAAATTACCACAAGGCCCTGCTCGAACCTTCAGTGATAGGTGTAGCACCCCCCGCAGCCCAATTGTCGATCAAGCCCGTCTCTGGGACATCCGTGGAAGCAATGGGCGTGATCGCAATATCAGAGTACTCGAAAGTCGTGTAACTCAGACCGAAACCAAACTCGTAGCGAGGGGTGATGTTTTGCTAGAAATCATGTGAGGAACATCAACAGCTTTGTCGTCCCGTTTCGCTCACCGCATCGAACCAACGATAATCAATATAAAGACTGAACAACTTGTTCAGTATGACATGCAACAAAAGCAAACGCTGGCCAAAAACGCACCCTTCGCTATAATTGATTGTCAGGATGTCACTTCCCTCGCCGCCAAGGGTGAGCTGCGCCGAGTAATCGCTCGCGTTCTTGGCAATCGTGTAGGGTAGCCGTCCAGATGGGTTCCAGTCGCCGTACAACACGTCCGCGATTGCACTGCCAGCTTCGTTTCCACCGAGACTAGCCCAAACGATCTATCAAGCAAAGAAGTTTTACGTAACCAAGACACAAACATCGAGGCAAAGAAAAACACGTACGGCAGTGACGTTGGGATGCTCGACCCAAGGCTCGATGATGAGCGGCCCGACACTGTTCGTGACCACGATCGTATTATTGTTTTGGGAGGCGACGGCGAGGATGAGCTGGTCTCCCTCGTGCCATGCAGTCAGATTCTTCCTGTCGCCCTCGTTCCCATCAACCGTAATGTAGCTCTGCATTCAAAGTTGCAGTCAGCAGCAAGCCAGACCCAATTCGATATTCGCACCTCCCCAGAGTCCGAGTTGACGAAGACGATTGCAACCTCTTGATCGACGACTGCAGCCGCTGCGCTCGTGAGGTTCCAGTTACCGAAATTCCATGAACAGATGGTCTGATCGGCTCTGGCGCGATATTGTAGGGCTTCGTATGGCTAAGATTTAAGATCCCGGATTAGCGACAGACCAAATGCGCCCTTCAGTAGGCCGGGACTCACAGATACCAGATACGAGAAGCTGACCGATCTTTACATCCAGTCAATAAACGCAAAAGAGCTGATTCTGAGAACTATACACACCCAGATCCCCAACCCATGGCAAGGATCCCAGTCGGATCACCACCTTGATTAGGGTACTCGTTCGGGCCTAACACGGGCGGTGCAGCGTTACTCCCAACCAAAACCATACTCTGGGGCTTGTGCAAAGGCAGCGCGCCCTCGTTTTTGAGCAAGACTATGCCAGCCGTCGCGACCTCCTTGATGACACTCGCGTGGTCGCTCTCCACATTGACTTTCGTGTTGATAGGGTCATAAAAATTCCAAGAGTTGATAGTTAACTCGGGATAACCTTCGTCCTGGTGCATGTAGTACCACGCGGCGACGATGCGCGTGGCCATGTCGTCGAGACGGGCCATAGAGATGGTGTTGTTTTGTACGAACGCCGTCAAGACTTCACCAAAGTAGTTTCCACCAAAGTAGCTGCCTGTGTCGCCGATGACGGCACCCGGCATGGTCATCTGATAACATGGACATTAGCAGACAAACTAGTGTTAATAACTGAGTTGCACTGACGTCAAGGCCCGCAACAGCCGATAGAGTCTGCGTAGTTGCAAACCAATCCGATTGGACGACTTTGAAGATCGTCTCAGCGCACGACTCGAAACTTGGTGTAAAAATGTGCTCACAGCCCTGGAATCCAAACTCTCTCTTGAGAATGTCGTTCAAAGTCTTGTTGTTGTTACAGGCATGAGTGTAGTTGACGAGGTCTTGGTGCGAAGTTAGGGAATGGCACACATCGAGACGAATGTCACTGACTATAGCTACACATGACCGACGAAACGCCAGCCATTACAGAGCGTAAGAATGGATGCGCATATATTTCATGCTGGGTCCTGTCATCGACGTTGGACGACTCTTGAGTGCGCATATATTCCTGTTCGCTGGAAGAAACGGAGCGTGAATAATTCCATGGTTACACCACATTCGGAACCACTCAACTTGTTGATGTAATGCTTGGCGGTGGCCTGGACACCACTGGCTTGCACACCGAGAATGGTTTCGTATGCAGCTTCTCCAGTGAGGAAAGGGTCACCACCGAAAGCTTCCCAATTACGTCCGCCCTGGGCAACGCGTCCCATGTTCATAGCCGGACCGAGGGCAATATTGACACCCTTGGCCTTGAATTCCTGGCCTAACGCGAGTCCGCGCGCCCGGATCAAAGCACGGTTCCATCTACATAATCAAATGTCAGGTTCGGTAAGTCGTATACATCACTTGAGATTCTTACGATGACGCAGCAGTTATGCCGGGCGGGAACGAACTTACTAATTGCGCCAAGCGGATCCCGCCGGTGGGTGAATCCTATTGCGCCTTAGTCGAAAAGCCCGAAGTTGGATGATACATGTCACGAATCGACGAACCTGAAGACAGAGACCTGGAAAGCCGGAAACCGCGGGAGTATTACCTATGCAGAAACCATTTTGATAGCCGACACCGGTGGTGATATTAACCTTTTGCTCGATCGTCAAGTTGGAGATCTACAACGAGGGAGAAACGATCGTAAATAAGTGAGAACCGGTCCACGCAGAGATGTCGAGGAATGTGCACGTACCAACGCCTGAGCCTTTGAATATGCGACGGACCACGCTGGCGCAAAATCGGGTACGACAACCGGATCGGGGCTGACAGGTGGAGGGTATAATGGATCCGTCTCGGGGAATATGGGTGGCTCCGGGAGGAGAGAAGGTGTAGGATATGGAGAGAAGGGATAGGATGAAATTGGAAGGGTGATGGGGGTGGAATACAGAGTAGAACTAGGAGTTGTGCTCGATGAAGTTGACGGAGAGGTGGAATTGGAAGGGAAGGAAGAGCTGGTGGCCACACACGCAATGATGTGCGGTGCGATTCGCAGCAGGAACGAGAGCGACAACTGCGTCATAACCAGTCGGGGTGATGAAGTTCAACATTTCCGCCGGGGCATATTATTTATAATAGAAGTGGGCATCATTACGACGCCTCACTGGGTCCCACCGATCAATCTCGATATGAGACCAGTGTGTACAGCTGGTTGTTCCGAGTCCAAGGAACATTGTAACACCAGTCACTGAGGGCTTCCGCCGGTTTGGGTCGTTTGTGGTTAGACGTGTCGGAGATTAAAAAGGGTTCCTCCTGCCCTTCTCCGATATGAGACCTGTCGCGGCGATAATCAAGAGACAAACGCCAGGTGAGGGTGTGTTTCTTTTTCTTTTGTGTGGCCTAATGAATCTGTGTCAGAAATTTTTGAGCCGTCTTGAATCGAATGGTATTTCCTTCGCCGAATCACAAGTCTGCACCGATCCCCCTTCCTTTAAGAAGTCATGTCCGTCATGCGAGGCGTTCATGACGATGTGCACCTCGTGTCACGCTGTCATTTGCTTGAGTTCGGACTGTCCCGTATCCCGGCTCATTCCATTCCAGTCATGCTCCCGCGATACCTATGTGGCCACCTGTCTGCCTTGCTTACAGAACGCACAGGCCATCCCGCCTAGTTTAGGTCAATGTCCCGAATGCAATCTCTGGTTCTGTAATCACGAGTTGATGTGGTGCCTGGGCCGACCCAAAGAGACTCCCAACCAGGCTTCAAGTCACACCACACGTAGGACATCAAGCATGGTTCGAGAGCACCCACCCAAGCCTATCGTGTGTTCTTACTGTGATTTGGGTCAAGCCGTGTCAGAATGCTCCAATGCAAAATGCTGGTCGACAAAAGGAGAAGTGAAAAGTCTACGAATCTGCCAATCATGCTCCCCTGGGGGTGGGATCTCGTGCGTGTGCGAAGGTGGCTGGTTCTGCGACACCTGCAAGGAGCCTCCGATGGCAGACTGTCTCAAGCAGTGCCCACAATGCAAGCGGGCGTATTGCGTCTCCAGGTGCTCGAAGTACATCCAATTCTGCATCGAGTGCGGTCGGACAACGCTGTGCGACGATTGTGCCGAAGAAGACTGGAGTTCGTTTACGGAGCTGGACGGGCCAAAGGTTCAGGTGGAGCTGGTGCGCGCATGTCAGACTGATTCCTGTTGGAACTTGTGTTGTGAGGAGTGCCTGGAGAGGCAG
>JBBPOJ010001528.1:0-13070 GCA_038091395.1 Leccinum rimulosum | reverse complement strand
AGATGAACATACGTCGACCAAGGCAAAAGTAGAATGCGATATAGATGAAGGTATCCGGCCATGCAGCAATCTATCATATTAGGATCGTCAACATGCGATATTTGGCGAGTACGATGGGATAACACTCACGGATACTAGCGAAGCGACTGCACAAATGCTTTACTCGTCGTCAGCAATGCGATCCTCGCTCTGTTTACAAACATACCTCGTCAAAAGACCGGTATTGATGCTAAAAGCCATCTAGATCGCGCTCGTCTTTCACAAAAAAAACCGACTTCCCTAACATGCACACTCACCAACTTTTTGATCAGCGTGTCGGATCTGATTGGAGTATTTAGAAGTTGATGGGTGCGTATGTGAAAATGTTTACCTCCGGAAGCCAGTTCGTGACCGTTGCAACAGTGTGCAAAGGAACACAGCAATGAGGACATCGCCTGCCGCGGCGACAGCATTGACTGACATGGAGAGAGCCTACACACATGCATCAGTTGGATGCCAATGGAACTGGATTTGCCTCAATACCTTGAGGGGGCCAAGTTGCGCGAACGTTTGAAAGTGCAAACTAAAACTTCGTGAGTAAAATGCCATGGAACATATGGAGTCGGAACATACCCCTGGGCCGCATAGGCTGCACGGGGATGCCAGTGTCAATGAGGCTCTCTGAAGATATACGGAACGCACCAAGGACCAGGACTGCAGGCATGGTGGTTTCAGTAGGGGAAAGGGGAGCTTTGAGAGAAGGAACTCACCAAATTCACCTACGACTAATATCATCTTGGGAAAATAAGTCTAAGCAATCACGTCGTATGTCCTGAGCCATATACCTACCACTGCGCCAGTGGCAAGCCAGCTCTTATCGCTGACTGAGAAAAACTCAGAACGAAACCCATTGTATGAAGAGAAAATAACATACGCTTGTAGACACACATTGCGAGAAAGGACTGAACTAAGATAGCGGTGAATCCCTAGTGCGTATGGTGAGCACGGGAGGAACAGTCAAACCCAACGGATAACATACGTTGAAGAAAATTTGGATCTGTATTTTCAAACAATAGGTTAATGGCCATCACCGAAGCGAACGATGACCTACGACTAGACTCCTGGAAGCATAATTGTATAAGTATTTTTTAAAACAGGGTCCCACTTACTTGACAATCTTCCCGAGCGCGTCAACCTCCCCGAATTCGGTGACAAGGTACGTATAGACTGGGGTCGGGTAAATGGACGTGCAACGATACAGGATCAATGTACCTGCCTGTGTGCGTAATCAAGGCTTGATGGCAAGTATCTGACACAAGAACGGCAGTCACCTGTAACACATGATCAGGTACAAAGCTGACAGAAAAATACTTAGCGACCTGACCAGAAACTTGATATGCCAGGGGTCTTGAGGATAACGGCCATAGTAGTAAAAGGTTTGAATACAAGTGACTAGAATATGGTGGTTTAATATGGCAGAAGTGAAAGAACGCGTTGGAATACACCTCCGTATAGGCTTTAGATTGTTGTAAGAACGATCAATGGTCCAACGTTAGCAATGTGTTATATGCTCACGCCGCTGAGATAACGACGCCGATCAAGAAAGCGCCTAAACTGGAATGATATGATCAATGACGCAACAGGGGGGATAGCCTGGAGTGTGAGGGAACATACGTGTTATCCAAGGATGCCATTGGAAGGGGGTGCAAGTACTGAGAGTAGCGACGGAGCAGGCAGGGGAATGAAGGAAGGAGACACCACATCGCAATGAAACGGTCTATTTGAGAGACAGTAGTGGTAACCAACCTTGAGACATTGCGAAGCGTTTCATCCGTCGCAATAACCACACTTAGGTCGACTGCGACCGCGCACACGCATGCACTGGGTGGTTCTGTCTCAGTTCAGGAGACGGGCGGGGAGTACAAAAGACGCAGATAGTGGTCCTTAGCCTAAGCTCGGAATCGTGAGCGTGAGGAGGAAAGGAATCAGTTTGTTTGTACTTTCTACTAAGGCGTGTGATACAAATCGCGAATGCTATCGGAAGAAAGTTGGCATGGACACGACGCGCAGCGCTGACCGGGTTACCTAATCAGCCACCGTCCTGTCTTTGAAACCAGGGTGTTCCCCCATCGCCGCGGTTCGGAATTGCACGCCTTTTCTCGCCGGTTGTTGGTGCGACTCGTGCGAGTGCGGCTCGACGCCGTGTCCACTAGTGTGCTCCGTTCACCACCCTACGCATTCTGGAACTTGCCGCTGCTAAGTTGTTTACCTCGCACACTTTTCTTCAGCTTACTGAGACAGGCAAGAGTCTGCATTCGCCCGAGAACCATTTTTACTTAAACCACTTCCGACGATACCATCTTCTACGTTGTAGGTCTCTCCTCCAATCATACAGGGTCCTTTACGGTCAATGCAGAATTGCCAGGAAAAGTTCTGACCGAGTCCTGACCGCCCGAGCCTGACGGGCATCATAGAACTGGGAGGGAAGGTGCGGTGGCGCTCCGTTACGGACCAGAACATTACAGTTATGGCCAGCATCGTTACTCTTTCGTTTTCGTTTTCGTTTTCGTTTTCGCATTCACTGCCGCTCGACATTCAGCGCCACAGCTGTTCAGTTCCTTCACATGATTTTATAGGACCCACTATACGCCACTCGAAGGGACTCACTGCTGACTTCGGATTACTGCCAAAACCACTACAGGAAGTTTTCAAGAACAGCAAACCTATTGCATCCAATTCACGTTACTTAGAAACAGTGTAAATACTGGATCACGGTGCGGTCAAGCAAGCGCAGCCAGCCCGATTATCAGTGTCTTCGAGGCGATGGTGAGCAGTCTCAGGTTATCGTAATCAGGTTATCCGTTCCTGACAAGTGTCAATTTCTCTACATAGTAAGTTGATATATATCGATCGTAAGTCACCACACCCAAGATAGCTGGATAAGACAGTGAGAGAGTACAGACACCTATTCCAGAAGTGGAATGTACATCTTGCAGAGAGGCGCCGCGACCATTCGGAGCGGGCGAGGGAGCTTATACGCTCGATGAATTATCATACCAAGTATCTAGCGTACGAGCGCCCGTACGTCTCCTAGTAGATCGATGCACACGCCCCAACGTTGTTGTTGGAGCTCGCACATCGAACGACGCCGAATTTCCTCGTCTCTAGCGTGTTGAGCACGTCGAACGATTTAGACGATTATGTCAACGATCAATCGATCACCACGTTGCCAGCGTCTCTCAATATTCAATATCCAATGATTGCCCGTCGCCGTCTCGTCATTCGACGACGATGACGAATTCTTCGCCGTCCTGGGACCTTCAACGTGCCGACGTGCTCGATCCGGGCACCCCAAGCGATCCCCTCGCTCGCTCACCTCTCTCTCGCCTCTCGTGCGCCCCCCACTGAACGCATCATGAACCACGGTGATAGCGTGTCCAACGATGCCACCCACGCCCACCTCTGCCGATCGTGCACCCACAGCTGCCTGCGACAACACCCTCATCCCGGCGACCTCCACCTCCCTCGTCAACGTTGAACATCGACAATGACCTGTCCCCCAACACCGCCAACAATCTCATCGACACTCACTCGATGCCTCTCGCTGCCCTCAGCGACTTCGTTAACTACGACCACAGCGCATCGCCGCCCTCAACGTTGCTGAATTGCCTGTCAGCCCCCTCGTCCCGCACAGCTGCTAATGGCGAAACTGTCACCCCAGGCGACTCCCTCCGAGATACGCGACCACGCCGCCTTCCTCGTCTCTCGTGCGCCCTTGCGGCTGCAAACACGCACAACGAGATATCCTCACCACGCTATGGCGCCTCTCGCTGCAGCCTTCGTCATCGTGCCCCGACGTCAATCCCGAGATCCCGAGTCAATCACGCGATAGTCCACGTCATCCGAGACAGACTTGGGGTTTGCGAATCCAGTCAGCTGATGAGTTGCCTGAAAGACAGTTGTCTGACCTGATCCCTTCAGAATGCGCTTACACACCTAAACCAAAACCGGAAAGCCAAGACAACGTTAGCTGACGAGATCCGCGAACCACACCCTCAAAAGGTACTTGTCTGACCTGCTTCGGGTCCAGGGATAAACATACTTATACTTTGTATATGGCACTCTCATCGTCACGAACGCTTCAAGTTCATCGACACTTTCTCCTCAGTACCCGCAGCGAATGAGCGAATGAACGATATGCAACTGTTGACCAGTCAGTTGAGTATACATAATTCTGAAACGAAGTTGGCACACGCCTGTTACCACTAACTCCCACTTCGGTCTCAAATATTCAAGGTTTGAGCGCAGTAGCCGCAGACGGACTGTAAGATACAGAAAAATAGTTTATCAGCTTTGGTAGTTCTGGCGAAAGTCGCAGATGCAGGGACATGGCTACGTAGCGGGGCGGTCAGGAACATTAATTGATTCAGACCTGATCAGGTGGGCGCGTGGGAAAAAAAGTCGAAAAGGTTCCCTGAGGGTGAGAATCTGTGTCAGATGTTTGGACTGGGATGTCCCTTGACCGTGCCGTCGTTTCGGTTGAGGACGCCTGTGACAACTCAGGAAGCTACAAATCAGAATCGTGCCGGCGATGTAGTACATAAAGCATCCCTGATAGTCTGCTCTCGGGCAGAGGATTTCGCCCCGACTGACTCTTTCATTCCAAGTTTCACCTCTTGCGGCTTGCGGCAGTTACTACATCTATCTGTACTAGGTCTCTCATCCGTTACCTGGGCCGGTGGCACCACGACAATGCCTTCAGCAGAAATTACTCTCGAACGCTCAGTGTTCGCCGGGCTCATTTTCAGCTCCATATTATATGGTACGCAACCGTTGTGCCGTGTTCCACCATGATCATACACAGAC
Organism: Leccinum rimulosum; assembly: GCA_038091395.1. Lineage (NCBI taxonomy): Eukaryota > Fungi > Basidiomycota > Agaricomycetes > Boletales > Boletaceae > Leccinum > Leccinum rimulosum. Next base: position 8,225 of record JBBPOJ010001528.1, on the reverse strand, counting down.
CCTCAGGTATCTATGTCACGTTCTATGTCCATACCATCTGGCTATTCTTGAAAAAACCCCACCCGAAAAACAAGTTATATATCATATACTCTTCTCTCCTGCTCGTTTTTATGACCATTGCGGTGGTGACCAATTGTATATTCGATGATTTTATATGGATCGACTATAGAGACGTCTCGGGTGGGCCACCAGCCTACTATGAAGACAATAACTCTGCGTGGTACAACGTTCTCGGCACTGCAGCCGACATGGCTGTCTATGCAATGGCAGACGGGTTGCTGGTGAGAGCCACGTTAACTTTATATATGGAGAGCTGAGTTTCACCGTACCAGTTGTACAGATGTTTCGTATTTTGGCGCGATCACAGCTGGGTCGTTATCTTCCCCGCCTTGATATACGTGTCCTCTGTCAGTGAGTTTTCCAATTCCAGAATCTTCACCTTCGTGTCTTTGATTCTAGACGGCAATAAGCCATGTCCATTATGATGACAATCGAGGACGCGGTTCCCGGTGCAAATGTCTTTCAAGATATGCCCGCAAACTTGAACTTCGGGATTCCATGGACTGCTCTGAGCGTCAGCTTCAATGTCATCGTAACCCTCTTGATCATGGCGAGGCTGTTTGTCACTTGGCGGACAGTCCGTGAATCGCTGAGCCCTTCGTTCTCGATGACCTATGTCGATATCTCTGCAACACTCGTGGAGTCCGCCCTGCCTTTCTCCGCACTCGGTATCGGTTATGCCGTCTGCATTTCCTTGGGTAGCGGTGTTTCGGCTGCATTTGCATATGTTTGGGGAACATTTGCGGTACGTCTCATTCCATTTTTTTAATAACGCACGGTTGACTGAAAGGTGTCATCGATCATCTAGGCGCTAGCACCACAGTTCATCATTTACCGAGTTGCATTGGGAGTAGCTTGGACGAACGAGACTGCATTCACACTAACACACGATCTCCAATTTGCAGACAACCCTGAATGCGAATTGAGGACCGGTGTAATCCCAATGGAGATATCTGGAGCGGGAGCCCTCACAATTCGCGGTTCCTCCGATATGGATTCGTGTCATGAAGAAAAGGTGTAGGGTATGGATATGTATCAGTTAAAGGTGGCTTGAACGTCTAAAGTCGTCTGTATTCCTGCGAGACGATGCCACCACTCATTAGAATCTGCAAGAAGCATGTCCAGTGTACGATATAATAACACTAGAAGAGGAAATGTACATGTTTTCAGGAAACTCATCTGAAGCTGAAGAGGGATCTCAATTCTGCAAAGGAAGATAACCACCAAGGTTTTGCGTAGAATACATCGCAAGGAAAAATTTGCCTGCTGTGCTGATAGGGACGGACAAGTTATTAAAACGAAAGTTGTGCACAGGTTCTCATGGTCGTGATATGAGTAGCCGGAGAAGTTTGCATGCCCCCGGGCGGCGCATAATGTCACCGCACTTAAGATCATGGCTGTGGTAAAACTTACCACTTGAAATTGGTTCGTCGAGATGGCACTGTGATATTTTTGGAAAACAAAGGGATTCGGCTAAGGTAATGTCGAATAGGGCGCAGACCTAACGCACACTGTCACTTGGGTCTGTGAAGCCTCCAAACTATGATCATCTCCCCCACAGCAGAATTGTAAAACAACACGGAAATAAGTAAGTACAAGCCCAAAATACTAGCATCTGTGTGGTCAACTGGTGGCCGGTCAAGATTCAACTGAAGTAAGTGCTTCGACTCTCCACTGGCTACCCCAATTACTCCAGTCATACGTAGCTCTATCATATACCGCCCTCCAGTCCCTACACTTGTGCGTAGCCCCAATTCTGTCCGTAGTGAAGTTTCGGACGACAAAGTCCCTCGGCTCCAGCGTCCTGTCCGCCTGGCACAGACTGCACTGTCGTAGATAATTAAGACAGTGCTGCATATGACCGGCAGAGTACGGCTTTGAGATCGACAGAGGGTCTCTGAGCGTCCGCTCGAACTTTCTCCAGCAGTGCAACTCGTGGAACATGGACAGGTAGAACACTCGACCGTCGGGGCCGAGTCGCTCTGCGCCCTCGCCGGGAGGTGATGTCGAGGACCATTCCATTGGTGCTTCTGTATCCCAAAGGGAGAATCGGACGGTCTCTTCCACCGACATTTGCATCAAACCAGGATCAAAGTTTGGTAGTAGCGATGGGAAATCACCGTCGACGTATGCTGGAGTTGTTGAAAATAGAAATCAACAGTCAGTCGCGCCGGTGGCCGGTGAAAAGGTCACGGTCGCAGTACATACAATAACCGACCCCGGTCAGCGGTGGAATGAGACGATGCAAGGATGGTCAACCATGGTCAACTTTTGCTATGCTCGAAAGTGGACCTTGGTGCAACAAAGTAAATTGCACCAACGTATAGCTGAAAACGATAGAGGAAACAGAAAAAATTCCTAGAAGAAATGTAAACCCGGCTGCGTGAACTCGGGCCATGATACGCACGTCATGATCTTTTATCAGGCGAGACTTCGCATGAAATCCGCAGCATGGGCAGTACTTATTGTTCTACTTTGGGTAAAGCGTGTCCACTCGCGAGACGTCAGGCTGTATGTACGTGATCATGAAAACCGCCGGAGGCAAGACACTGAGAGTCGAAACATTGAAAAGATGAACACGAAATGCTATGTTCCAGTGAGGTTAAAATTGGATCTGTGCACGGGCGCACGTTCGGAGTTAGCGGGTTATAGCTTCCGTTCTAGTTTGGCACTCCCGTGCATTCACAACACGATCCACGACGGGGTGACGGTGGTAACAAATCGTGGGAATAACTAGGTCACGACACTGCCTTATTGGGGCTCTTGGGTGGAATCTCATCTTAATATGTATAGTGGATATTTCGTGCCTTGCCGGATCGCTCGTTGGGTGACTCGGGTCGAATCGTATCTTACCTGATATGGACGTCGGATTCCTTGTTCGCCGTTTTGGAGTTGAATGTCGTTTTCTTGTGTTGCCGGGTCGTTAGTGGTACCTTCAACCTTCTACTTCTACTAACTTGTACTTGTCCTCTTCATATCCACCGAGGCTGCCTGCTAAGATTCCCATGGCATCAAATCCCGTCGGTCCAGATGTTCATGCTCTTGTTGACAAGTTGTTGTTGAGGGTGTTTGCGAAATGCGGACATTACGGACGGAACGCAAGTTGATCTTGAAGGCATGGATTTTGCTTCACAATGATCGTGTCACTTTACATTTATATCCTGATGCTTGTAACGTTGCTGATTTTGACAACGCTCTGCTGTATTCCAAAGCAATGAATGCTGATGCCAGTGGACAAAGATTTTTAGAAGGTTCGTTCAGTGTGTTGTTCATGTATTTCCTCTTTGCGAAAGGGAGATTAGCCGGAAGATGCAATCGATGCAATCACAAACTTAGCGACCTGAATCAGTTATCTATTCGGTCACAATTTGTCCAGGACCGCCCGGAGGGCGTTACTATGGAGCCTCACGAGATTGAAAGTCGGTATGTACTGATCAGTGACAAGTTCTGGCGAAGGTCACAGACGCAGGGACATGGCTGCGGGACGGTCAAGAACATTCATTACTTAACCTGATCAAGTGGGCGTGTGGCAAAAAAAGGTTCCCTGAGGGTGAGAATCTCTATCAGATGTTTGGATGTTCCCTTGACGGTTCGGTTCAGGACGCATCGCTTGTACTGTTACCAATAGGCTCATACCTATAAAAATGTGCCAGCGATGCAGTACATAAAGTGGCCCTTCTTGTTCTCTACGATAGTCTGCTCTTGGGCAAAGGATTTCGCCCCACTGACTCTTTCATTCCAAGTGTCGCATCTTGCGGCTGGCGGCAGTTACATCCGAATCTGTACTAAGTCTCTCATCCGTTACCCGAACCACCACGACAATGCCTTCTGCAGAAATTACCCTCGAACGCTCAATGTTCGCCGGGCTTATTTTCACCTCCATATTATATGGTACGCAACCGTTGCGCGTGTTCCATCATAATCATCAGACCACCCTCAGGTATCCATGTCACGTTCTATGTCCATTCTATCCGGCTATTCTTGAAAAAACCCCACCCCAAAAACAAGTTATATATTATATACTCTTCTCTCTTGTTCGCCTTCTTGACCATTTCGGTGGCAACCAATTGCACACTCGGTGATTTAATGTGGATCGACGATAGAGGTGTCCCAGGTGGGCCACCAGCCTACTATGCAGACAATATCTCTGCGTGGTACAATGTTTTCGGTACTGCAGCGGACATGACTGTCTTTGCAATGGCAGATGGGTTACTGGTGAGAGCCACATTACTACACAAATCTCCTAATACCGAGCTGATTTTTACGGTATCAGTTGTACAGATGCTTCATATTTTGGCGTGATCATAGCTGGGTTGTTATCTTCCCTCTCTTGATGTACGTGTCCTCTATCTGTGAGTTTTCCATTTTCAAAATAAAATCTTCAACTTCGTGTCTTTTATTCTAAACGGCGACAAGCCATGTCCATCATGATGACAGTCGAGAGCGCGGTTCCCGGTGCAAATATCTTTCAAGGGATTCCCACAAATTTCGGGATTCCATGGATTTCTCTGAGCGTCAGCTTCAATGTCATCGTAACCCTCTTGATCATGGCAAGGCTGTTTGTCACTTGGCGGACAGTCCGTGAATCGCTGAGCCCTTCGTTCTCGATGGCCTATGTCGATATCTCCGCAACACTCGTGGAGTCCGCCCTGCCTTTCTCCGCACTCGGCATCGGTAATGTCGTCTGCACGGCCTTAGGTAGCAATGTCGCGGCTGCATTTGCGTATGTTTGGGGAACATTTGCGGTACGTCTCGTCACATTTATATGTATACACGATTGATTGAAAGGTGACGTCAATCTAGGCGCTAGCACCACAGTTCATCATTTACAGAATAGCATTGGGCATAGCTTGGACAAAGGAGAGTGCATTCGCAACAACACACGATCTCCGCTTCGCAGACAACCACGAATACGAATTGAGGACCAGTCAAATCGCGGTCACTGTAGAGGTGTCAGGAGCGGCAGGCCCGGCCATTTGCGGTTCTTCCGATATGGATTTGCGTTCGTGTCACAGTGAAGTGAAGGTGTAGGGTATGGATATGGATATGTATCAGTCAAAGGTGGCTTGAACATCCAAAGTCATTTGTATATAGATGTACCTCAACGGTCATTGTCTGAAATTCAGCGTCGCCCAACGAGGGGTAACAAGGGTATCGATCAGATAATGCACTGGGACAAGCGTGAACTTTGTTATGGGATAGCGTACACTTATCGCAAGGTGCCTCAGCCCTTGGGATTCAAGAATTTTGACCCAATCACTGGATAGACGACCAGTAATTAAACGTCCCGTCCCTGTGGCGAACTTACTGTAATCACGCCCTTTGCCGCTGATCCTTCCAAGGGATACGAAGATCAGGCTTGACATACCGTGTGATCAGGGCAAACGTTGCGTTATGGGGGATCATGGTACCTTAATGTCCGATTGAAGAAGATCGGTCCCCCTGGAGGAGCCTGAGTAAGTAACCAGATCCACTGAACATAGGACAAACCAAAGAAACCAAATATCGCAGAACCAGATTGAGGGAAAGACTTGCCACATGTCACACACTTAGTATTCCGCAAAAACTTCCCAGAACTTGAAAGGTGTTGGTGGTCGTGAATCGTGATGACAACAAGTCTTGTATTTTGCATTTTGTCTCATAGATGCTAGCATTAGATCACAATCCAGAATCCAGATGCAGAAAGGCTGGATATGGAGCCTCACAATATTAGAGGTGGGGTAGGTAGCAGCATCATGATTTTAATACACATAAGCAGTTCACATTAGATCTGGACGTTTTAATTGAAAGTGAACTACCTAACATTGTTACAAGGTAACTAAGTATTATACTAACCTTTCACGGTTTGAGACAGCCGGGTGCGCACCGTTTGTTTGGACTATGGATGCTGCCCATTCAATTGGAATTAACCCGCCCGGGATGAGTTCCCGAGCGAGCGTGCATTTGTTTAGCGGACTTGAAGAGCGCCGCGATGGGTTGATCTGCGTGTCGAACAGACGCGATCCGCCAATCGAAATGACGGCTGTATTCGACGCTCAGCGTGAATCGTACACGTTTCGACTAAGAACACCGCCTAAGGAATACACCCGAAAACCCGTGCCGAAGTTCATCGACCCCTACAAAATAATATCGGATTATGGGAATACTTGATTCGCTCAAGCTGGACTTACGAAACCGCTTGAGACAGCGGGGCGTCCATCCAGAATTCCATGCCTGGCTGTTCCGAATCCACGTCCCGAGTGATGACCGTCTGGTCCCCGGACAGCTCGAGAACCATGTCGTTGATTTTGAAAAAGACGAGCCCGAATGAATGGCCGAAGATAAGGCAAAGAGGTGCCTGTTGTTATCGGTGGTCCAAGGGACGAGGCGGTGAGATTGCGTTGCAAGGACCGGAGACCAAACCTGGACGAGTACGGCGTGAAACGGATTGAATACAACTTTTTGCCGTAGGGCTTTAATACAGTAGTGGGAACGCCCGACTGTAAGGCTTGGTCCGCCTCGGAGGATGCAGCACTAATTTAATATCTTAGTCAGCGGCACAGTTACTAGCCCCGCGGTGCCGTGTCAACGTTTCAACCCTGGCTTTCCTCTCTCCATCCGCTTCGTTCGTTGCAGCTCGAGTTTTCCAGTAAAATGGACTTGACCCAGGAAACTGTCGGTGAAATTATATCGGTATCTCAACGACTTATCAATGCACTAGCTGTACACCTTGGTCGTGCGAGTAGCGAATTCGCAGAGATTTCTCGTGTTCAATTGGCTGGAGACCTACACAAGATTGTCGCTACATCTCTGGCCATCGCGGATACCCTCAAAAGCTTAATGGACTATACGGATGTGACTCTTGATGAACGTCTGAACGACTGGATCATAAGTCGGGAACCTGCTACCTGCAGGGAGGTATTGAAAGCGATGGCCGCGCTTGTTGGGGTGGATGGTGAAGATAAAACTGTGTGGAGGTGGCTCCTCATGCCACCTCTTGCACCCAGTCAGGCTAAGGTGAAACAAGCTGTCACCCTCTTTAGTGAATGTAGGAGTCATTTTCATTTCTTGCTTACAACGGATGTCTGGTGCGCGTTTAGCATCTAGTTGAATATGTGCTGACTACCTTCAGGAATATTGAAAAACAGTGCTTGGGCTCCAATGCCCAAGCTGATAACATTGAGTTGGTTATGAGCAAGACGCCAAACTCCTCAAATGTCTTAGGTGAGATCCTGATGAATGTAGAGTATGTGTTTTATATTCTTGCAAACACATTTGCTTATCTACCAGTAGTACAGTCGCACACGAAGAGTCAGGGACAACAGTGAGGAAAAAGGAAGTTAAGGAAGTTGATGGTATGTTCCGTGAACATCGAAACCTGAGCATGATCTTGATGAGTGTTTTATTTGCAGGGAAGGAACTGGGGGATGTTCTGGGATGGCTCGACGGGTTGAACTGTATTGAAAAACATGAGGTCACCCTTGATCTCCGTCAAGACGGCACATGTATGTGGTTGCCCGATGCAAATATATACAAGGCATGGAGACGTGACGACCATTCGTTTTTGTGGTTGTTCGGAAAATGTACGGGTTGTAAACTCTACAGACTGTCGAGACTAACTTGTTTATGAGAATAGCAGGAGCGGGAAAGTCTGTGTTAGCGTGCGTTCGCCCACTTTAGTCCGGAAATGGGTTATACCGACTTCAATTATAGTGCTTCGGTGATCAATAGCCTCAGTCGTTCACTCGAAAGCGATGAATTCCTTGCATACTTCTATTGCGATTTCCGGAGCGAACGCACCACCGACGCCGCCGAGGTTATGCGTTCTCTACTGTCTCAGCTGCTGAACATATTTCTTGACGAAAACATCGATCCCGGAGATGTCCTCGGTAACATGCTGAAAGAGAAGGGACAGAGTGGATCCATCCTCAAGAATCCCAAGCGTCTTGCTCGCCTTGTCTCCAGTGCTGCGAAGCAGTTTTCTCGAAAGCCTCTCATTATTATCGATGCACTCGATGAATGCAGAAACATCCAAAACCTCCTAGATGCACTTATCACATTGACTCAAGCCAATCTACGATTGTTTGTGACTAGCAGACCACTCCAGCTCATCAAGGACCGGTTTGTCAACCTCCCATCTCTCTCATTAGATAACATGTCGACTGCTGTGTCGGCCGATATACAAT
>JBBPOJ010001527.1:0-13074 GCA_038091395.1 Leccinum rimulosum | reverse complement strand
CCTGAATATCTCAGAGTTCTTAAACCAAGTGCGGAAGGTCCAACCAAGTGTTACAGTACCATTGTCGCCCAACGCTCGTCTTCAGGTGAGATTTCATCGCTTCCTGAATGCCCATTTCAGTACGGCGCTAGATGGACTCGTTCTGACTATATGACCTAGCATTTTGGATCATTGGGCTCCCTTTCCTGCAGGGTGTATACAGCGTGTTCGATTACGGTGGTGCACAGGTCGGGTTTGCGGACCTGGCCTGAATCAAAGTCATAAATGCACTCAGGTATGTTTATGAATTTCATCTATCTAATTAAGAGAGCTGTAGCGCGACTCTCTGAAAGCTTGGTGGTACGGAGTACGGAACAGCCTTCGTCGAACTCTCCTGGACAGACGGGAGTCGATGGCAGCAACATCATCATTAGAGTGAACTTTGTCATCCAACCAGTGACCCCTCGTATTTTGTTGTCTTCCTGCCTAAGTGTCTGCCTACTACGGGACTATGCTTCCTCCGAATTATACTCTTCCCTCCCTCCCTTTACCCTCCCCACTCCGATTCTCTAACACCTGCTTCACTCATCGTTACCTTTGGTGGACTTACATGACACTCGTATGCATGTCTTTCGTCTTGATTGTATTTTTGCAATGCAACTTGGCGCATTAGAAATTTACGAAAACACACACACTTAGGTCGGGAAATTAACTCGCGCTTATTCCAGTATCTTCTTTCCTATATTACGAGAAGAAGATGATCACCCCTTGGACCATACACGCCTCCCGGAACATTTACGCGTTTGAGCTGAGTAACTGTAGGCTATTTCAATGCGCTCTTTCATGTTGCCGGAAGACAATTTCTTGACCTGCCTCACTCACCACGAGTCCTCCTTCACACTAGTACTGTAGATTGACTTAGTGCGTCCATTCTGAAGAACATACCGGGAGGACGCCCTTTGAGAGCCATTTGATACTGACATCGAGTAGATAGATCTTAGGTACTACCACCGCTCTCTTCTCGCATTTTATTCTTCACTATTTCTGAGCAGCAATCAGGTCTATACCACCTGCCATCGGCGATCTAGCAGGGTTTTATAAAACGCCCGGCGCCCGAGATGGACTCTGAGCAGACCCTCTTTTCGGGACGGATACTAGCGCGTGTCAACACTTCACCTAGTCTCCCGTAGGCTAGTCTCGTAGCTGAAACACTCAGTGGTTTCACGGAGTCATAGAGTACAAGCGGTTTCTCGCCATCTCGCCAGTCAGTACTAAGTTGTTATGTAGTACATGGGATGCAATTAATCCCAACTACAGATTCCGGATGAAGTGACCACAACAAAAGAGACTGAGTCGGATCGACTAGACTTCTCCGCATAGCAGCAGCCGTTGAACGTTGATCCCCAGATCATTCGCGAACACGCCGTCCGTCGTCCACCATTAGGTCAGACAGCCTCCGTAGAAGATTCAGTACGCGCGCGACGCCGACGCGTTCAGCGTTTTGTTCGCGTTGTCGCTTGATTCAGACGGCACCGCCGCAACCGCCACGTCTGCCAGGAACGCGAAACGACGCCATGCTGGTCATCATATACCTTGCCTGCTCCACCTGGATCCTTCTCGGCTTTACTCTACGGACTCGAGTGGTCACTCGACGGGAGAGGACGACTTCGATTTCGTGTTTGGGTGCGTTCCTCTGGCCAAGTTCGTACCCGCGACTACATCGCCTTATAGAGGCGCTTCTGTTGACAAGAAAAAGATGATTGGGGCCATCGAAATCTGCGAATAAACCTGCGGGATCTCGACAAGTTTGCGTCTTCGGAACCTCGCATGTCTCAACCTCAAACCCAAACCCAGCAGCCACCGGCGACTTTGACTTTGGCGATCGCAAGAGTGGCCGTTTGGGGGTGTCGACTCGGATGAAGAGGACACGTTTGGCATTCGTAGTGGGGATCCAGCGCATCCGGAGAACGACATACTGTGCGATCTAGGCAAGCTGGTGGAATGACACACCACACCACACTCGACGAACTGTTACTGATAAGGTAGTCGACATGTAAAAGCCGCAAACCTCACGTGAGGTGACACGCCGTGACAGGGGAAATTTGAACACTTTCAACGTTGGTGCCGACATTCACATTCGCACTCCCCAAACCCGCCCACAGGCCCCTTCACCACCCCCACTCACTGCTTCTGTGGCTTTGAGAGCTCCCCGTTCTAGCACGCCCTTCTCTCCGAGGCTCCCAGGTTACGAGAAGAAGACAATCACCCCTCCATACACGCCTCCCGGAACAATCACGCGTTTAGTCGATCTGAGCTGAGTAACTGTAGGCTATTCGCGCTCTTTGCTGAAAAACAATCTCTTGACCAATGCCTCACTCACCACGAGTCCTCCCCCATACTGTACATGGAGTTACGTCCATTCTGAAGGACATGCCGGGAGGACGCCCTTTGACAGCCATTTTATACTGGCATCGAGTGGATTGATCTTAGGTACCACCGCTCCCTTCTCGTGTCTCATTCTTCACTATTTCTGAGCAGCAATCAACGACTCAGGTCTATACCGCCTTCCATCGGCGATCTGGCAGGGCTTTATAACACGCCCGAGTTTTCTGAGCAGACCTTTCGGGACGAATGCTGGCGCGTGTCAACATTGCACCCACGATCGAGTCCGTGCGCGTGCCGTGCGTACCTTCGAACGACGCAGTCGATCAAGGATTCTGGGAAAGATCGACTCCTCCCGAAGCTCTACTTTAATTGTAAGAAGTTTACCGTTCTACCTCCAGAACTCCTCACTCTGAAGAACCTCGCCGTCCTGAGTCTCCGTATGTGATGATGAACACTTACCTTTATCTGAACTATGTGAGTTAATCTACCTCACTGATTTTAATGCCACGTGACCACGACCACGATCGTCTTTTTCTACGGACAAGACTCCACTTCTTCTGTATCTCCCGGGAGGCGGTGTTTCCACTCCTCCGATCCGAGGTGTCCCGCAAACGATTTGGTGGTATCGATTATGACCAGCCCTAGCTTCACAACGTGACCCAATGTCCGTGTCGGGCTGCCAAAATGAGGCGATCTGCTCAGCCCCAATATTTGCGGGATCTGAGACAGCTGTCCCCCAAATCTACTATCAACTTGAAAGGTTTATGTGTGGAACAGTCTTCAAAGAAGTTCCGCTTTGCGCCGCATTCTTGTTCCCGGCTCTTATCACACCACATTCCAAACATCATCAGTTTGACCTATGCATCATTTGATTTCTTCCTATTCCTGATGGCCGTGGATATTTTACTACGTCAGCTTTTCTTTTTTAAGGTCTGTAGGTGGACGTTTCACCGGCGCCAGTCCTTTCCGAGTCCACTCCTCTACAATGCGATCCATTCCGATAACCATTTTTGCAGTCGCCGGCAGGCTGGTTACTCTGGCCACTGCGAAACCTGTACCAAACTGGAAGTCGAGTGGCATGGCTATACCACTCGCCAGACACTCGCTTGCTGAACTCCGACAAAAGCATCGATCTCCGAGATGCAATCAGCTCTCATGGTAGATCGGTAGGAGAGTACGTGGAACAAACCGTCACATACCGACTGTTCACGCTTTTTAGGAAAATCCTTAGTGGCCTAGACAACTGCGAGATGAACACAGGGACGGTGCATCCTTTCGCTGTGAAACGGAGCGAGTCCGGACTGAGAGAGCATCCCGCTGACAGATTATCGAAATAAGATTGGGATGGGCGAGATTTCGATTGGCACTCCTCCTAAGACCTTGAAGGGTGATTTTCCTTGTATCATTCTGATATATGTTTACGCTGATCTACGTTACAGTCCATATCGACATTGGTTCAGCGTAGATACCTTCATATAGCTGTTTTTGCTCAAGTCAGTGCACCGATATGTGGGTGCTAGAAGACTGGCTGTGGTGGGATTTGCGGAGATCGCGACCTCTGGGATCCCGAATCAACCGAATCTGCTGAGCACGTGGGGTCATTTCGGCTCAAATATGCAGATCGTCAAAGGCGATCAATATGCTGATAATGTAACCATTGTTGGTTTCATAGTATGCTTTCTATCGCTTATGAGTATGACCATTGAATTCTGACGCCAAGCTAGGCAGACCCTCAGACCTTTGGTTCTGCAACATCATACAGCTTTGAGCCACATAACAATGAATACCCTGCAGACGGCTTGGCGTCACCTAGTTCCGTTTTGCGCCGCATTCTTGTTCCCGGGTCGCATCACACGGCATTCTAAACATCATGCATCATCAGTTTGACCTATGCATCATTTGATTTATTCCTATTCTCGATCATCGGCCGTGGATATTTTACTAAGTTAGCTTCTTACTTTTAAGGTCGGTAGGTGGACGTTTCACCGGCGTCAGTCCTTTCCGAGTCCACTCCTCTACAATGCGATTCATTCCGATAACCATTTTTGCAGTCGCCAGCAGGCTGGTTACTCTGGCTACTGCGAAACCCGTACCAAACTGGAAGTCTAATGGCATGGCGATACCGCTCACCAAACACTCTCCCTTGCTGAACTCCAACGAAAGCATCGATCTCCGAGATGCAATTAGCTCTCATGGTAGATCGGTTGAGGAGTACGTGGAGCGATCCATTACATCTCGACTGCTCACGCTTTTTAGGAAAATCCTTAGTGGCCTAGACAATTACGAGATGAACACTGGGATGGTACATCCTTTCGCTGTGAAATGGAACGAGTCCGAACTCGGAGAGCGTGGCACTAGCGTCCCGTTGTCAAGTCCTCAAAATAGCCTTTGGATGGGCGAGATTTCAATTGGCACTCCTCCCAAGACCTTGAAGGGTAAATTCTCCTTGTATCATTCTGATATGTGTTTACCCTGATCTACGTCACAGTTTACATTGACACTGGTTCCGCGTAGGTACTTTCTTTTAGCTCGTGATGCTGTTTTTGTTCAAGTCAGCGCAGCGATATGTGGGTGCTGCAGACTGGCTGTCGGGGGATTCCCCGAGATCGCGACCTGTGGGACCCCCGTTCATCCAAATCTGCCCAGTACGAGTATCTGCCATTTCGGCTCGAATATTCAGATGGATTAACCGTCAGAGGTGGTCGATATACTGATAATGTAACCATTGCTGGATTCACGGTATGTTTTGGATCTCTTATGAGCACGACCATTCAATTCTGACGCCAAGCTAGGCAGACCCTCAGAGTTTTGGTTCTGTAAGATGGTACACTTCTTGCTATAATTACGATGCAGACGGTTTATTGGGATTGGCCTACCCTTCCGTCTCGCGATATGGTGCTAATCCGCTGCTTTCATCGCTTGTCGTACAAAAGAAGCTAATCGACCCGACAATCTCATTGAAACTCTCTTCTTCTGGGGCGGAGATGTACGTTGGTGGAGCAAACAGTATGCTGTACAATGGTGATATCAGTTATACACGCTTAACAGATCATGTGAGTTAAAATGGTAGATGGGAGTGGATGTCCCTGACATTGGCATTTGTGTAGGGATTCTGGCAGGTGTCCATGGACGATGTTCGTGTTAATGGTAAAAAGGTCTTCGAGAATATACCTGCCATCTTCGACACTGGTGCAAGCCACATCTTCGGAGATTGGGACCGGGTTTCAGAGTTGTACGGGAACCTTGGCGGTACCCTCGATGAACGTAAAGGCTTTGGCTTCTATTCCTGTGAGTTCTGCTTGCGTTCGGTATCATGTTTTCATCGACAACCTGCAGTACCGTGCGACCCTTTCCCGACAGTGAGCCTTACCTTCAGCGGCAAAACATTTGAAATCTCCCCCGAAGATCTCAGAGTTCTTCAACCAAGTGCGGAAGGTCCATCCAGGTGTTTCAGTACCATTGTCGCCCAACGCTCGTCTTCACGTGAGATTTCATCGCTTCTTGAATGCCCATTTCAGTACGGCGATAGATGGACTCGTTCTGACTATATGACCTAGCATTTTGGATCATTGGGCTCCCTTTCCTGCAGGGTGTATACAGCGTGTTCGATTACGGTGGTGCACAGGTCGGGTTTGCGGACCTGGCTTGAATCAAAGTTGTAAATGCACTCGCTACACTCAGGTATGTTCATGAATTTCATCTATCTAAGTAAGAGAGCTGTAGCACGACTCTCTGAAAGCTTGGCGGTACGGAGTAGTACGGAACAGCCTTCGTCGAGCTCTCCTGGACAGACGGGAGTCGATGGCAGCAAGATGATCGTCGGTGTGAACTTTGTCATCCAACCAGTGACCGCCCGTATTTTGTGCTTCCTTAAGGAACGCTGTCTTCCTGCGTAAGGGTCTGCCTACTACGGGACTATGCTTCCTCAGAATTAGACTCTTCCCTCCCTCCCTTTACCCTCCCCACTCCGATTCTCTAGTACCTGCTTCACTCATCGGTTACCTCAGGCTTTGGTGGACTTACACTCGTATGCACACCTTTCGTCCTGATTGTATTTTGCAATGCAACTTGGCGTATTAAGATTTTATGAAAAAACACACACTTAGTACGTCCATTCTGAAGAACATACCGGGAGGACGCCCTTTGAAGCCATTTGATACTGACATCGAGTAGATTGATCTTAGGTACTACCACCGCTCCCTTCTCGTATCTTATTATTTATTTCTGAGCAGCAATCAACGACTCAGATCAATACCGCCTTCCATCGGCGATCTAGCAGGGTTTTATAACACGCCCGAGTTGTCTAAGCAGACCCTCTCTTCGGGACGGATGCAAGCGCGTGTCAACACTGCACCCATGATCGAGTCCGTGCGCGTGCTTCGAACGACGCAGTCGATCAAGGATTTTGATGATTGACACGTCCTGAAGCTTTACCTTACTCAGGTTGTAATGGTAACACCGTTGAGTCACGGTTTACCGCTCTCTTTCTAGAACTCTTTGTTCTGAAGTTGAACCTCGCCATCCTGAGTCTCCGTATGATATCGTGTTCTTTTGGTGATGATCAATATCAATATCTGTCTGATTCTGAACTATATGGGTCGGACTGTGGTGCAGTGAGGCACGAGTGATTCGGAGTGAAGCCGCCACAGTGCAAGGTCAGATCTTCGGACAAGCGACACAAGCGAGAGCCTGAGGCACCGCTTCCGCGCTTCCGAGTCCTCTCTCGCCTCCACCACATGATATCGCTCATCCACCTTGCAGCGCTCGTCCGAGCCCGTTTCAGCGCACCCACCCACCCATTTCCCATCTCGGCTCAACTCACCATATCCGGCAACTCGGGCTTCCGCCCACTGCCATCCACTTCGGAGTCGTAGCACGGAGCGACGTCCAAAGAAAGTCAATCTGCCTCACCGACTCTTTCAATATCACCTGACCACGACCACCGCAGGATCGTCAAGTTTTTCTGCGGATAAGACTCTACCTCTTTGGTATTTCCCGGGAGGACCGGCATTCTGTCACCTCCGAGGTGTCCCGCAGTCAATTTTGGTGAAATCAATTATTCGACTGGTGACCAGCCAAGGCTTGCTTCACAACATCGACTAATTTCCGTGTCAGGCTGCCAAAATGAGGCGATCTGTGTCCCAAATTTACTATCAAAGGTTGGAACAAGTCTTCAAATAAGTTCCGTTTTGCGCCGCATTCTTATTCCCCGCTCAAATGACACCATTATCATACAATCGTCATCAGTTTGACCTATGCATCATTTAATTTGTTCCTACTATTCCTGATGGCCGTGGATATTTTCCGTGACTACGTTAGCTTCTCATTTTTAAGGTCTGTAGGTGGATGTTTCACCATCAGTCCTTTCCACTCGTCTACAATGCGATTCATCACGATAACCATTTTTGCAGTCGCCAGCAGGCTGGTTACTCTGGCCACTGCGAAACCCGTACCAAACTGGAAGTCGAGTGGCATGGCTATACCGCTCACCAAAAACTCTCCCTTGCTGAACTTCAACAAAAGCATCGATCTCCGAGATGCAATCAGCTCTCATGGTAGATCGGTTGAGGAGTACGTGGAACGAGCCGTTACATCTCGACTGCTCACGCTTTTTAGGAAAATACTTAGTGGCCTAGACAATTACGAGATGAACACGGGGACGGTGCATCCTTTTGCTGTGAAACGGAACGAGTCCGGACTCGGAAAGCGTGGTGCTAGCGTCCCGTTGAAAAGGTATCAAAATAAAATTTGGACGGGCGAAATTTCGATTGGCACTCCTCCCAAGACCTTGAAGGGTAAATTCTGTTTATATCATTCTGATATATGTTTACCCTGATCTACGTCGCAGTTTACATTGACACTGGTTCCGCGTAGGTACTTTCTTTTATCTCATGAAGCTATTTTTGTTCAAGTCAGCGCAGCGATATGTGGGTGCTGCAGACTGGCTGTTGGGGGATTCCCCCAGATCGCGACCTGTGGGATCCCCATTCATCCAAATCTGCCCAGTACGAGTATCTGCCATTTCGGCTCAGATATGCAGATGGATTAACCGTCAGAGGTGGTCGATATACTGATAATGTAACCATTGCTGGATTCACTGTGTGTTTTGTGTCTCTTATGAGCACGACCATTCAATTCTGACGTCAAGCTAGGCAGACCATCAGAGCTTTGGTTCTGCAACATGGTACACCTCTCGCTATGACTCTTACGATGCAGACGGTTTATTGGGATTGGCCTACCCTTCCGTCTCGCGATTTCGTGCTAATCCGCTGCTTTTATCGCTTGTCGTACAAAAGAGGCTAATCAATCCGACAATCTCATTGAAACTCTCGTCTTCTGGGGCGGAGATGTACGTTGGTGGAGCAAACAGTATGCTGTACAATGGTTTCATCACTTATACACGCTTAACAAATCATGTGAGTTAAAATGGTAGATGGAAGTGGATGTTGCTGACATTGGCATTTGTGTAGGGATTCTGGCAGGTGTCCATGGACGATGTTCGTGTTAATGGTAAAAAAGTCCTCGAGAATATACCTGTTATCTTCGACACTGGTGCAAACCACATCTTCGGAGATTGGAACCAGGTTTCAGAGTTGTACGGGCACCTTGGCGCCCTCTATGAAGATGAAGGCTTTGGTTTCTATTCCTGTGAGTTCTTCTTGCGTTCGGTGCCTTGTTTTCATCAACAGCCTGCAGTACCGTGCGACCCTTTTCCGACAGTGAGCTTTACCTTCAGCGGCAAAACGTTTGAAATCTCTCCCGAAGATCTCAGAATTCTTCAACCAAGTGCGGAAGGTCCTCCCGAGTGTTTCAGTACCATTCTCGCCCGGCGCTCGTCTTTCCGTAAGATTTCCTGAACGCCCATTTCAGTGCGGCGTTAGATAGACTCGTTCTGACTATATGGCTTAGCATTTTGGACCATCGGGCTCCCTTTCCTGGAGGGGGTATACACCGTGTTCGATTACGGTACTGCACAGATCGGGTTTGCGGACCTGGCTTGAATCAAAGTTGTGAATGTACTCGGTACACTCAGGTATGTTTATGAATCTCATCTTCCTAAGTAAAAGAGCTGTAGCGCGACTCTCTGAAAGCTTAGTACAGAACAGCCTAGTCGTGGAGCTGCTGGACTCGATGGCAGCAACATCGTTCGTTATCAACCAGTGACCACTCCGAGGTATTTTGTGCTTCCCCCCCCTCCCCTCCCCACTCCGGTTCTCTGGTACCTGCTTCACTTAGATCGGTTACCTTTGGCCGACTTATATAACACTGGTCTGCATACTGACGCCTTTCCGAGTCATCTTGATTGTATTTTTGCAATACAACTTGGCGCATTGTCAATTTACGAAAAAAAAAAACACACTCATCATCGGTTGACCCATATTCGACTCGGAAGAGCCCAGCGATCATTCTCCGATAGATCGGTGTAGAAAAAAAAAACGGAATTTAATATTTCAAATTTCGCGCTCGGGGATTTTTATCTTCCTCCCTGTCGTCCAGCACTCGAAAACGCATAACAGACATACCCCGGCAAGTTGGCAAGGTCAGAAAATTAGTTCCGAAATCCAATGGGCCATCATACGGCTCTCTCGATTTCTGACAAGCAAAATCGGTATGTACCTCCATACATCCGCTGCGTCCAAGATTCAGCACGGCAACTGGGCCGAGGTTGTACTATCATCCCCTGTGCCCGCTCGAAACTCGGATACTCGTTCTGCACTGCCCCTACGATAATGAGCAGGGGTTACACTTTCCTATTGGCAGCAGCTGGCTCGCTTGCTCGTCCCGGCAACGTCCGACTCAATCTTCGGGCCGGAAACGCAGCGTCTTTGGGATCCCTATTACATACAGAACCAGTCTTCTGCGGTCACGATTTCGTGCACATTGTTGGGAACCCGGCGCATTGCAACCAACGTGATACGTATCGTTCTCATGAGCGGCGATATGGCGATATGGGCGGCATACCTAAAGTTCAGGCTCAGCTGTGGCTGCCGAAGCGAGGAATAGAGCGCGCCCACCTGTTGCGGACTTTGTGGTGTTTTTTTTTACGTTCTAGCACACGGTCCCTCCCTCTGGCCAACGAGAATATCGTTTGCTGATGACGGTTGGACTGACTCTGTATGATGTTCTTGGGATACCCACTAATGCCACCACAGAAGATGGTTCGTTTCTTTAATTGATTTCGCCCGTTCTTGAACTGTTCTTCCTTATCATTTTTCTCACATCCCCTCCCTGTAGTGAGGAAGGCGTACAAGACAAAGGCGCTCGAAACCCACCCAGATAAGCTGGAGCCAACAGCGAGTGACCGGTCGCGCAGAGCTGCCGAGGGCAAGTTCAGAAACGTAGGGACATCGTGGAGTTCGCCGTCTACCCTGTATACTCTTGAACTCATACTGAACGACCTCAGGTCTGTGAAGCTTTTCAAGTCCTCAGCGATCCCGTGAGACGAAAGGTTTGCTTGCAATTTACTTATCATGAGCGTCACAACTAACGACATCGTCATAGACTTACGATGAACGTATACAACGCGCAAAGCAGAACAAGCAATCTTGGGACGAAGAACGTGAGAAGCGTAATAAAGAGCGCGAAGAGTGGGCTCGACAGGCGAAAGAACGGAGTGATGCCCGAATGAAGGCTCGAGCTGATTTATTGGATGAGATGCGCAAGGTCAAGGAGAAGAAAGAGCTGCATGCGAGGCTGGTGGAACAATTTTATCAAGAACTTTGCGATCGGAATCCAGAATGGGAGATGAGGAAACAAGAGGTCCACCAGGTAGCCATTTTCCTTGGTTCTTCAGTAGTGTCCTCATTTTATTATAGCGCAGTGACACGCGAGACAAGGCGAGCTCACGACAATCCACACGACAATCCACCTACTCCACCCGTTAGTATCTTTATATTCGTATTCTTATCACCCCGTGCGGGATTTTCGATGTATGTTGTACTATCATTCTGTCTGTTCTCATACCTCTTCATTTTCACCATTCCCTTCAAAAGCTTTCCCCTCCCTTTTATTTATGTTGGTGTAAATAGCTGTGGATTTCTTACTTCTGCAGTACACAGTGGATGTATCCTTGTACAACACGATACCCTCTTCCGTGACTTTGTACTGAGACTCGGAGATAAGCATGTCTTGCTGACTCGTTCCTTAACCCCTCACTCACCTGTCACCCTGCGACGAGCTTCGTCAGCCTGCTTTGGGCAATACGCCCAACATCCTCTAACGCTCTATCGAGTTCCTGCCGCCATACGTGATCATGCCTGTCGATGGGCACGAAGCGTTGTACAGATGGTTGATCGGGCGATAGGGAATGCGCGATTCTGAGCTTATCCTCCATTTCTTCCGCAATCACGGCGCGACTTCGGCCGTTGACGAACGTGATGTACCGTAATCCGGGGTATACATGTTCGTAACATGCGTTCAGATGTGCGAGGCGGACAAGGACCTCAGGAGGGGTTGGCTGGGATGTACTTCCACTTTGCTCTTTAGAGCTAAGGACAGAAAGGTTCTTCGTCTCGCCAATCCTAGGGTGCCCTCCAACGAACCGAGCCTGAAGTTCCGGATCCCAACCGCGAATGATGTCCATGGACCTGCTGAGGATGCTTTCGATATCGGAAGGGCTGTACACGCGGATCTGGTCGCGCTGGGCAGCGAGTAACTGCGGAAGTAGATGTTCTACAAGCACATCGGAATGTTCGAAGAGGCCGATCAAGACGCCTTTGAGCGCCTGCTCAGCATTTTGCTCGCCATCGTGTTCGTCCGTGGACATTTTCAAGCGTGCTGACAAGTTCACAGAGCCGCGGCGGTTCCCGAGCTTATCTGACACTAGATACTGGCAGTGGGATCCTCCGGGCCGACGGCTTCCTCACCTGCTCACCTGG
This sequence comes from Leccinum rimulosum, assembly GCA_038091395.1. Lineage (NCBI taxonomy): Eukaryota > Fungi > Basidiomycota > Agaricomycetes > Boletales > Boletaceae > Leccinum > Leccinum rimulosum. Next base: position 832 of record JBBPOJ010001527.1, on the reverse strand, counting down.
TCAGCAGAAAGGGATCATCGTAATGCCGACGTGAGATAATACAAAGTATTTCAAGAGAACAATCTTCGGGACTCAGACGTTTCCTTCGCCCACCTCAAAGTCTTTTTCATTCACCATGACATCAATTCAACCCTCCGTGTTACGCTGGGGTATCATCTCCACCGGCGGGATTGCGGCTTGTTTCGTCAAGGTAGTTACCGCGACTGTTTTGCGCAGGCTCCACCATTCTGACCCAAGTAATACCATAAGGATGCCCTCGTCGACCCCAAGACGTAGGCTAGAGTAATCCAATCCAACCTCCAACCTGTTAACATGTTCTTACAGTCGTGACGTCCATGACGTGGTGCACAAAGTAACTGCAGTTGGCTCCCGTAATGTGGATTCAGCAGTCCGGTTCATCGCAGAGAATGCAAACGGAGATCCGTCCATCAAAGCATATGGTAGCTATGCAGAGGTATATGCGGACAGCGTGAGTAGTCATTTTCACCTGGAACTTTGTTGGTTCACGAAGAAATTGTTAAGAACGTGGATGCAATCTATATTGGTAAGTGGCAAGATTATACCGTGTCTAAACATACTGTAGCACAACTGACGATATTGTATCAGGCACTCCTCATACGTTTCACTATGAAAATGCTTTGGACGGTATCAAAGCAAAGAAGCATGTGCTCTGCGAAAAGCCAGTAACGTTAAACACTGCAGAACTACGGTCCCTCCTTGCTGCTGCGAAAGAACATGGCGTTTTCTTTATGGAGGCCCTCTGGACGAGATTCCAACCACTTACGCGGGAGGTCAAGAAGATCGCAGAAAGTGGTGTCCTGGGAAAGCCTGT
>JBBPOJ010001526.1:0-13078 GCA_038091395.1 Leccinum rimulosum | reverse complement strand
TAGTGGGACGGGTGCTAGTCGGATAACGTCGGGCTTCCTCTCGTCCCCCACGACGCCCTTCGAAAGCATATAATTAAATACCTGTTTCATAATGCCAGACCCAGCAGGCAAGAAGAGCAGAGACAGCTGGGCTCCCCTCGACTCTGCTGCATGGGGGGTGATGATCGTGAATGTAAGCCGTGGTTCCTGGGTCCGTGATCCTGAACCCTCGGACGGGTATTGTTCAGCAACTAAGTGGGCTGCGACATAAAATGCAGATTTGACGAGAAGCGACTCCAAATAGTTGGTCAGCAACACCGACCGCTCGCGCACGGCTTCCATCATGCCGACCTGTTCGAATATCTGTAAACTGCCGAGTAATGAAGCTGTCGCCAACACCGATGGATTAGATTGCTGGTATCCCTGAGCACCAGATATGGCGGAGAATTCGGGGGGCATCAAAAATCGTGTGGCAGGATCATGTCCCCACCACCCAGCGTATCTACGACTCCAGTCCAGTAACCGTATAACCTGAACGGATAACGAGATGCTTACTGTGGCACCATAACGCGTTCCCACTTGCCGTGGACAAAAAGACCGCCGATGCCACCAGGACCCGAATTGAGATATTTGTATGAACACCATACCGCGAAATCGACGTCCCAATCATGTAGGGACATGGGAACGTTTCCGATTGCATGGGCGAGGTCCCAGCCACAGATACAACCCTTGAGATGAAATTTATCAGCACTCCAAATTATTCTCGCGAGACGGCGACGGAAACGACCGAGACCCAATGCAACCGTCGGGGTTCGAGCTAGGGACCTATACGTAAAAGCACGCAATGGGTTCGTAAACTCACCTGTGCCTTTGCGGCATGCGTGATTGTTTTCATGGGAAACCACTGTCCAGTGTAATACTGCACGCCGCCGAAGATCACAAGGGCGATAGACGAGCCCTCCCTAGTGATCGTGTCGAGTATATCCGATTCGCGAAGGGTAAATTCGCCATGGCGGGGAGATATCTCGATGATCGCCTCAGCCGGGTCATATCCATGCAGGCGGACTTGCGAGGCGAATGCATACTGAAAACGTGGGCAGAATGCGTTGAGTTTCCCGTATGAAGAACGAAACAACATGCACTTGCTTGATCCGAGGGGAAAGCCTTGCCTTCGCAGAGAATCTTGAAGCGAGTAGGGGTAGGCTTGTAGAATGCTGACATCATGAGATGCAGATTCGCAGTCAACGTCCCCATACAAGCAACTTCTTTCTCTTGAGCACCTAAGAATGTAGATGTAAATACTCGAAAAACTGATGTGAGCAGTATTTCTGGGAGGTGTACTCGCCGACTAGTTGAGCAAGCAGAGGGGTGACCGTATCTGCAATATCCATCCACTCGCGACCATGTGGATGTTTGAAATGACCTTCTACGGCCCTAGGAATGCGTTTGCAGGGCAGATAAGCTTGGGCAACCAATATCCTCTGTGGGTAGCTCACCGAGTTCCCCATACGTGGAGCTCTTCTTCGATGAGAGCCTTTGAGCGTTTAGCTAATAGGCCCAAAGAATTACCACAGAGGTATGCACGATGACCGCCTGAACGGCACGAGGAAAGTGGGTGAGTGTGAATGCCATATGTAAGAACGGGTAATCGCCACCATTGGAGTCGGAAAGTTGGTTGCTGGATTCACTGTTTGTCGGGATGAAAAACTGGTCGCCGCCAAGTGCGACGGTGAGGTCCTTGTGGTCAGTGAAATCGGACATGCTCAGGGACTGGCGTGTGGGATCCATTACTCAGGCCCGTAATAATCACGTATCAGATCAGCCCGCACCTTACCACATCGGGCAGATTGCTTATGACACCCGAACGTACGTGACGGTACGTCTCGTAACGGCCCTTCCAGCCCCGTTGAAGCGAGGTCGAGTCTTCTACTGTTAACAGCCATGAGCCAAGATCAACAACACAAAGCGCGGACGGCGGTTGTGGTCGGTGCGGGACCCGTAGGCTGTCTCGCTGCAATATCCCTGGCCAAGCTGGGATGGAATGTTGACATCTATGAAGCAAGGCCGGGTAAGCCGTTGATTTGTGTCCTAGCTACAAATTAGTTCTAACTCTTACAGATTTACGGCTTCCCCCTTCGAAGGCCGCCGCGCAGCAGCGCTCGATTAACCTCGCAATATCATCTCGTGGAATCACCGCTCTACAAGTCATTGATCCAGCTCTTACAGCCCGATTCGCACAATTCGCTATTCCGATGCGTGGCCGAATGATTCACGACGTTCACGGAAATCAGCAAAGCCAACAGTATGATACACACGGACAGGTGGGTCAGATTCCCGCGTGTCTGTCTGCCGTACCACACTAATGGACGTCTTTTGACGCCTTCTTTGTGCAGTGCATCAACTCCATAGACCGTGCCCTTCTCAACGAAAGTTTACTCGAAGCGGCATCCGCTGTCTCAAACATCCGTTTGTTCTTCAATCATAAAGTTCTATCCATCGACTTCGACAATAGAACTATGAATATCTGTGATACAGAATCAATGACAGACATCCGAGCAACTTTTCACCTGTGCATAGGTGCAGACGGTAGTTACTCGATCGTTCGCCGCCAATTAATGAGGGTTGTACGGTGCGCCTGCCTGCTTGTTGGATCGAGTTCGATGATGTTGACTCGAGGCATACAGAATGAATTTCCAGCAAGAATATATTCCGCACGAATATATTGAACTTAAAATGCCGGCAGGCTGTGACGAGTATGGTCAGCCTGTATTCTTGCTTGATCCGAATCACCTCCACATTTGGCCTCGCCATTCATTCATGCTCATCGCACTCCCAAACAAAGTTAGGGCCCATCATCCCTATTTTCCCACTTTCCGGCTCACGCCGTTTCTTTCAAGGACAAGTCATTCACATGCACGCTGTTCGCACCCACCGCCGAGTTCGATCGTTTGATTGGTCGGGAAGCGATCTTATCATGGTTCAGGACATACTTCGCGGATGCCCTCCTGCTTCTTGAAGAAGACAAATTACTTCACGATTTTGCCGAGAATCCCCGAAGTCCACTCATAAGTATTAAGGTGCGCTTTCCTTGAGCATGTTCGATGGTCAAGAACCACTGGGATCTAATTCCATTAGGCAAAGCCGTATCATTACAAGGATCGGTGTGTCATATTGGGCGACGCTGCACATTCTATGGTGCCCTTTTATGGACAAGGTCTCAACTGCGGTCTGGAGGATGTTAGGGTCTTGAGGGCACTGCTTCTGCAAGAGGGCGTGGCTCCTTACACCCCACCATCCCAATCAGGTGATGAATTCGCGGACACGAGGCTGTTCAATGCTCTGTCCAAGTACACTGAAACAAGGCACGGGGATCTTGTCGCTATTTACGAACTCGCTATGGACAATTAGCAAGTCCTTCCATCAGTCGTCGCTATGGGCCTCCACTTATTGTTCACTGTTGCAGTATCGAAATGCGGCATTCCGTGACGATGCCAATGTACCTCTTCAAGAAGGCACTTGATAATTTATTGTACACGATCACATTCAACAAGGACGCCTTGGTTTCGATCACACGGTCATTGGCTACTGTCCCGTTCCCATCTCCTAATCCTCACGGATGGCTTCCGCTTTACACGATGGTTACCTTCCGTCCAGATGTTAGTTACGCAACGGCTCGGAAGAAGGCAGCGAGGCAGTCTGCCATCCTCACTTTCGCTGGACGCCTAGGAACAGTTGTCGTTGGCGCTACGGGGTTCTATGTTGCTCTTCGCGCCTTTCGTTGGCTGCGGGGACGATGACAGGTCCTTTTTACGTTGAGGGCCCCGTGGCTCCTGATCGTTTAGTCTACGGCGAAATGACGGGGATATTTTACCATGAATCATGGGTGCAATCCTATATTTTCCCCCGCCGTGATCCAGGGCACTGAACGGTGATTAATTTGGGACGGTCTTACATGAGGATCTCGCAGAGCTTAGTGGTGACACATGTTTCCGGGAAAGTATCTAGATGTTGACTATCGACAACAACCCTTCACAGGGAATAAAAATAAGTAAGGCATGTGAGTAAGGTTGGTCGGAACCCATCAGGTCGCAAGAAAGCCCATGGAATGTGCGATTATATGGTCTATGTAACCTTACCTAGTAAAAACACAGAAAGCAAAGTCAATAGCCGTGCTTTGTCGTAGGGATCTGGTATACAAGAAAGCAAGAAATGCAACATAATCGAAAGCAGCGGTAGATGCAGAGGAACGAAAAGGGAGCGTGACCTAAACCTTCTTCGGTGGCCGGCCCCGTTTCTTCTTTGTACTCGTTTCACCCAAACCATCGGCAGTGGCAGGAACGGGCGTGACCGCTGCAGTAACTTCTTGCGCCTTCTGGTCCTTACGCGGCCGGCCACGTTTCCGCTTCGCAGGCGGCTCCTCAGCACCAGAATCGTCCTGTTTCTTTTCCTGTAGAGGAAATCGGTCAGTCGGGAATCAGGAACAGGGGAAAGCAGCAAGATATACTTTTGGTGGTCTCCCCCGTTTCTTCTTCGTAGGTACCACTTCTGATGGTCCGGCAGTGGCAGACGTAGCCCCTGATTTCTTGTTTTTGCTGCCTTTGGGGCGACCGCGCCCCCTTTTGGCAGGTTGTGCGTCTTTGTTTGCTGAACCTGCGGGACAAGAGACACATAAATTTCGAAAAAAAAAAGAGGAACGCGCAGATGGGAGAGATGGTGAGTAAGGGAGACACGAGAGCTCACTGTCTGGGTCCTCTGTATTCGGCTGATCGTTTTCCTCGATATCATCGTCGTATCTGTCGGCTGAGTCGTCTTGGTGTGGTGAGGCGGACATTGTGAAGGCAGGTAGAACGGAGATCACGAGGGCTTGACGACGACAAGTCGCAGGCGGAGGGCGTCCGCGTCGAGGAGAGAAGAAAAGCGGGGAAAGGGTGAAGCCCTCGTTTTAACGGAATATTATCCCCCCCTACCGAATATAGTTGGGACGTGTATTGCAATTGTTTCCCTCGCGTGGAATTCTGGCCAAAACTAGGATTTATTATTATCGTTGAGCAATCTGCCTGTTCGTAGATTCTGACCCCTGATATTCGGGGGGATACGGTACGTAAATGGGCTGCCGAAGCACGCTCGAAATTCATTTTCTCTCGCTTTTGCATCGCTCTCAGCCAGATTGCCCCCGCCCGAATCTGACAGCGACGCGAGGACCTGATCAACGCTGGTCCGACCCTACAGCCAGCCTCATAACAAAAAATGCACTCGGACGACCCTTGAATGCACACAATTCTCCATAAACCGCCACCGATCGGCGATTTGCGGTTGCATGGTTTCCTCGCGAAAACCTTGAGTGAGCAACAAAGCGGTCAGATGGATAATCAGCAATCCTATGCATTTTTTATTTTATTTTATTTTATATTTTTTCTTGTCGCTCGTTACTGCCGCACCGCAACACGGCGGGCCGCGGAGTCGCTACCTGTTCATGGGTTCAGTCGGCGATATAATTAGCCAGCTTTCCACGGCACGGGAGAGCAGCCTACGTGGAATATGTACTTGCCGCATCTCTGATCGTAACTTGCTCCCTTCCGAATGAAACGCTCAACACTCGCTGCCCTCCTCATTTCCCCCATAGCCCTTGGGAGAGCGCGACTTCTATACACGGGCCCTGAAGATATTTATGCGTTTCCAAACTATCGTGTCGCTTTTCTCAACGAATTTCCCATTCTAAATGAGACCGCACAACGCTGGATCCAGTATGGCTTGCGTGGTGGAGAGGAGGAGTTTCTCGGCGGATCATGGAACCCACACACTTGGTTCTCTCAGGAAGGCATGAAGGAAATAGGTAGTTCTGAGTCTGGAACTCTCAACAACGCGCCTGATGTCTGTACGTTCGACGTGTACAATTACTTGCCCACCAAACTGACGTGACGGTGGCGCAGTACAGTCCGACGCTTCCGACTTTTCTCTTCAACACATGAAAATTGGTCCGGATAACCAGTTCCTTTGCCTTATTCCTCCCCCGCGCGAGCCCACCAGTGTAACGGAAGACTTTGATGGTGACGCGACGCTTCGGAACAGCTGGACGCTGCTTCAACCCTTGTCCGGGAAATGCCTTTACGTGCGATCCTCGTATCTCAAGACATCGTCGGAATCTAATTTTGCCCATTAGCATCGACAAACGTGGTTTACGTACTCTTATTGTCACAACCAGGAAATTAGACAATTTAAAGAGCTCACTCCCACACAACAACCCACAGGTAAGGCATGTTTTGATTTATGACTTGAGTCCCTCAAACATCATCATTTAACCAGGGCCACATGAACCCGTTGAGGATCCCCAGGTGAGATTCCATGACTATTTTTGAAAATACATCCTCATATTTATGCAGTGGGAATCATTTACGCTGGGTCGCTCCCCGGTCGCAACAGACGGTAGTGCGGATGTGGTCGTAGCTGATCAACTTGCTCATGCTGCAAATTTGGAGGTTGCACACGGTCCAGGTGCGCGTTACCTCGTGCAGCGGTGGGGTGACGGCACATTTTGTGATAAAACTGGGAAACCTCGTGAGGTCGAAGTCCAGGTAAGTTGGCTCGATCCATTGCTTGCAAATTGTTTAATGAACGGCTATCAGTTTCATTGTTCGATGACGATGACCGACTCTATCCTGCTCGTTCGGGAAGCGAAGATTTGTTCTTATGTACTCGTGGTGCAGACGCCACGTTTATGTGGCGAACCTGGGTTCAGATCCCGCCTGGAGACTCGCGATGAGTCCGTGGTCCGCTGTCGGCAAATTATCGCTCCGACTTCGGACCAGGTGTCTCCTTCCGAATCAACACAGCTTGAACAGAGACAAACAAACGAGCAAGAGAATCTCAATGAATCTGACTCCCCCCTCCATCTTCTCAACCGCGGATCCCGTTTCGTTATACCCTCTGCAGCACTATTGCAAAACTCGTTAGGATCAGGCTCGCCTGGTAAAGGTGACGGTCAATGGGATGACTTTTGGAAACGGGCTATAGATGCCTTGATGAATTCGCCTGAACTCCAAGGACTCGGTTTCGGTAACAACCAGCAAGTCTTCTTTGACCGTGGTGAAAATGGCGAAATAGTCATCGAGATTCTTGAGGAGATACCAATGGATGGCAATGACGAAGGAGTGGTACAGGATGATGCGACTCCTGAAGAGTATGCACGTTTAACGGAAGTGTTGCGTAACGCACTACTCGATATGAAACGTGAGGAAGAGGAAATGATGGGGGAAAGCGATCAAGATTGGGAAGAAGAGGAAGCGGATGGACCCCAGTATGCGAGAGACGAGTTGTGATGTGGGTTAACTTCACTGTCTGGTTCGTCTTGACGATCTGAATGCTATCTATGTGTGTATAATTCCGTCCAGACCTTGAGGAGAATTGACCCGGCTTTCGAGGAGGGAAATACCAATGACAACAATTCATTCATAGCTGGCTGCACCAACAACCAGCACGCCAATGCGGCGTCTTTTCTTGGACCAGTGGCCAGTCCTAATTCCCGTGTAAGCCGCATCACCATCTGATGGGATTTTCCGCAGCCTCCAAACTAAAATAACGAAATAATGTCGTGTGCATGAAATAACTAGCGGGTTTGCGCCTGAACTAGTTCCGCCCTCCACGTGTCCAGACCACAGGATGGCGCAGAAGAGGCAACTCAAGAGCCAGCAGTCAACACCAGACCGCACCCTTTTACCTGGCATTATGCATGGAAGCGCCGTTCCATGTAGGGTTTCCAACGTTCGTTCACACGTTGGCCTCATCCCATCTTCCGACATTTCGGAACGCGATGCAAATATATCACAGTGTCACAGTATGGCATGGAAGAATGTCAAGTTCGTCCACCTCTGGAATTTTGCTATGCTTCTGTGGCGGCTCAGGGGCTCGTCTTATTATCGATAATCACCCGCGCTTATCATCCACTGCTTGCGGTTGCTGAGATCCCTCGCCGACCTCCCAATCTTCCGTCCAGTGTCTTCTATTTGAGTTCTCATGGATCGTGCATTATTGAGAAAGCATTTCTTCAGCCTCACCTTTTACTGGCGTGAGTGCATATTCCTATGACCAATTTACTTTCTTTTATTTGATTATATTGCCGACAGCCACTAATCCCGTTCATTTTCTTTGCAGCTTGGCCATCCGATTCATAACCAGGTCTTCATTCTAACCTCATGCTGCATGCTCGGAAGATTCCACCCTCCGCCTGTTTGTGGCGCCGACGTGTCATAATTGAATATTTAGATCCAATTACTTGGGAGGAGGTACTATGGTCTACTTTTGTCACTTGCTTCCCTTTTGTCCGCGCAGCCCTAACTGATTTTCCCTGAAGCATACAGATAGTAGCTGAATTCCTCCCACAGAACAACGCAGCTTTTTGTTTTGTTTTGTTTCAAGGCTATTGCGCCACTGCATCACTACAGGTCATTTACCTCCTGAATTTCACTACATTTTCTCTCACGTTCTGGCGTGCTGTGGACTGCCTCACCCGAGCCCGCGATGACCGTCCATCGTTGAAGAAGTAGTTCAGATAAGGTTTTATTGTCAGATTATTTATTTAATGGTGGCGAATCAGCGCTCAACATGGGCTTCTGGCCGTTTTTTTTCTTCTTTTTTCTTCTTTTTTTTTTTCCATGCTGGTTTGATGTGAAACGTTCGCCCATCCATCTGATTTCTACGATTGGATTGTCAATTTACTGACAGCCTGGGACGTTTTTCGTCTTGAATGAACGAGGTCGGACACGGGCGAGTTGGCGGACTTGGTGGTTCTCTCATGTTTGATCGATCGCTCTGCCGACAGGGCTGCTCGGAACTCGCGTGCGGGGACACGACTGACAAGGGGTTCTTGTCGAGCAGCGAAAATCCAGTTGACCGTTTCTTATGGACGGCTTTATATCGTGGGAGCCACATTGCCCACGAGTCCTCGTCTAGACTCTAGAGTCAGTCGGCTGCATTTACCGCATGTTTTCTTGGGCATGTTCATGTATGTTTTTTCTCAACCCTTGCAGGATACCTCTAAATTAATCAAGCAGCAAGGGGGGCTAGGGACGGTTCAAGGAATTCTCAGACTAGTTCTGGGCGCCCCGTCGGGGTGCGCATGGCGCATGGTCGATGATTCGCGATTCATCCCAACGGAAATTACATAAAAGAAAAAAATCACAGGAAGGATCCTGCGTTGTTTCGGCGCTGAAATGATCCCACTTGAGTCGTTCAGAGTCTCTCATTTCGCGTCTGGGATGACAGTGAGAAAATCGCTGCAAACGTGGTTCGAAGCACATGGCGGCACTGGCCTCCTTCCTCCGTGGCAATTCGCATCAATGATGCCCTCGACTAACCTGCTTCTGGTTTAGCTGCTCGGTAATTTGCTGTTCCAGACTTTTCCTTGCATCTTCATTGGTGGTTTGAGAGCAGGCTGTACGTGTTACAAGCCTACCCTACCCGTGTACAGCAATCTGCCAGGTCTGTTCAAGCTTCAAAATTCACATCCTTGCGCCGGTATATACTTATACACACCTCAATGTCACGGTACGGGAGTCCGAAACCCCGAGACGGTGAGCCGGGATACAATTATGATTAGGTTATCACACTCTAGCTCCCGCCGAAGGGCCAAATTCACGGTTTCTGCCTTTAGAACGCCCACCTCGTGGTAAATCTCACTAGCTCCGGTGGACCTTCCCGGAGAGCGTCTGAAGCCCGACCGTAACTACCGGACACGATCATGGCACCGCTCTGCAAGCAGGTTTTGAAACACGTGTGCGTCGGTCGGCTCAATTGAGGTTCGGAAGTTGTGTCTGCCCGTCCCGTCTGACTCCCGTGAAATCCCCCTTGGGTGATCTCCATGGACCGGAACGCCCATATCGCCCAAGATGCCGAATCGACTCGACTACGTTTGAACCAATAAAACGACAACCTGTTATCAGCTTTCCGGCCATCCCGACAACATGGACCGACCTAGTCTCCTCCCGAGTCTCGCGAGCAGAAACAGACGGAACATTCTGCTGGCGCGTACGACACGTTCCACGTTCGCTTCGCATCTTTCGATCTTGAACATCACTCGTTTCTTCCCCGAGTCTCTAACGCGCTTTTCCAAGATAGGCTCACTAACAAATAACCGTGCCACAAAAGCAAAAGGCGGCTCCCCACTCTACCCCCCTCTTTAAACATTGATGCATTGATGGACGCATGGACGCATAAACTGCATGCTATCGGCTGGCGTTCGTTAACGACCATCTGGCGATGTCGGACAAACGCCTTCCGACGGCCTGGTCACGTTCGGAAACCGGTACAATACCCACCGCACTAGTGACCAGTCCCCATGCCACCATCCGAACCCAAACTCTATTACTGTTATGCTGATTCGCTACCGATTTTTTTTTCATCTCCGTGACACACGATTTCGCTAAATGGATGTGGCGCGTTTGTATTCTGCTCTCGTGAGCATCGCATGCGTATGTATTTTATCGCCTCACCGTCTGTGCTTATCCGATGGTGGCTTGATGGCGAACCCTGCCAAGTTCTGACGCGACGTACGAAGCGGCACTGCGCGTGCGTTAGCGGGTATTCGTCTAGGTTCATCAATATGTCCCAAATCGATGGCACGCCGGTTTGTTCGGTGATACAGCCGAGTCTGATGAGTTGAAGCATCAAACATCTTTGTTACGTCGTCCCCATGTCGACGTCACGCCAAGTTCCGACGCTCACTTTGAGTCCATATTTCAAGGAGATAAGTGGAAAAAAGGGGGGATTTTTTTCACGTCTGTCACGTTCTGTCGTTCCTCGACTGATGGGCCTTGCTCGTTGACGTCCTGCTATCCTTTTCGTGACGTTGGCACTCGTTAAACTCCACTAGGAGTGACGGGAAACGTGATGTGAGGGGGCGTCCATCCAATGCATCAAGACGGAAGAGAACCTGTACTGTAACGCATCATTTCGCAACTTGAACGTAGCAGCAGCCTGCCTGGTGCCACCACGCCAACTTTGATGGATGGATCGTCTCATTGCCTCTTTATTTCTCGATGGGGTTGTCACCGGAGTACCATGTGGCCGACCCACTACTCTCTGTTGACGGCACCTAATCCGGATACAAACGCAAGTACTCGACGATCGTTCGCGGGACTGTTCTTTTCGGAGGGAGGAGGGTGGATGGAGGGTTAAAATTCGGCGGATGTCGGGGCACTTCAAGTCCGTTGGCGTTTAGAGCCACCGATCTTCACCATGCATCCGAGTCATCATCATCATCATCATCATCAATCAGAATGGTAGGACAATGTTCAACAGTTTCGATCGGAGACGCCTCCTCGCGATGTGAAGATCATACTGTGTCCACTGATGGTGATGTGACCCGGGCCCGAGGCTCTAATCCGAATCAAAACAACGACTGACGGGAACGAAAAGGCGAACAAACGACTCATCCATCAAAAGTTATTCAGACGCGTCGCATCGATGGCAACCATCGATGATCGACGAGGCCCGACGGGCGACGAGGAGTCCCGTCCCAAACGCTTTCAATCATCACCAGCATCAGCATCAAAATCATTTCAGTAAAGTTCCCCCCGCACCCTCGTGATCAATTCGTCACGCGTTCTAAACGGCGACAGGCTAACTACGCGACGACGTTCAACGGCTATGTCTATTTGTGTGTTTTAGTTCTCGGGTACAAGATCCGTCGGTTCTCCGAGTCGGTCAGGCTAGTGGATGGTTGCCTGCCACTGCCCGTCAAGTTCGACGGCCGGCGTCTGGAGTTACTAGTGGGTACCCTAGTCATCAATCACTGCGATTCAGGCCTTTCAGGCCAAGATTCTGCCTTAGGACGCGCATCACGCGATGTACCGCTCTCTTGCGATACTCTTGTGTACGAACCAAGTGACAGCTTCGGTAAACGTACGTTCGCCCGTCGTCCTTGAAAGGAAACCTATGCAAAGAGAGACTCTGGAGAGAGTTATCAGATGGTACCAGTCAGTGAACCTGCCGTACCACATGGCTCGGGATCGAAAAATGTGACAAACTTCCACCTTCTTTACCTTGCCAGTGCTTGTAAAACTAATCACTGAGGGGACACGCACCCGCTTAGTGATCTGGATCGACATTGGCGGAAGTAAACTACGGCCATAGGCGCATCATAGCACTTATTCGATCCCCTGTGAACCTGGATGCGAGGGTCCGAAAGAGTAGTCGATTTCCAAGAATGTGTATGACTCAAATCAGTGCCTACTAGATTCGATTAAGTAAATAATAATGAAGACGACAAAAGAGCGTGAACGGCAGCGGCTATAAACAAGCCCGGTACTTGGGAAGGGGTGATCTAGTGAGTAGCTGGTGTCAGTCCAGTCCGAAGGAGTGGCATGGCGACGAGTTGACAAGGTAACAAGGCAACATAGTGTTCGATAAGAGGAACGAGGAGAAAAAAAGACATGATCCAGAGATAGACACAAACGGGACAACCTGTGCGGCACACTGAAAAGCCGAGCGAGTGGCCTATTTCTTCTTCATATTGTTGGTAATGACAACCGCAAGAATGATGGCGACAATAGCAAGGATGATGAGCGTAAGGAAGAAGCAGATCCACCGCTTCTTCCTTGCGGCGCGAGCAGAGACAACGGCTTTGTCCGTGTGGCCAAGTCTGGAGCGTAGATGTTAGAGATACAGTGCAGGACGGAGGAGAATGCATCCTGTACCCTGTTTCTAGGTCCTTTTCCACGCTCGCTGCTGTTGTTTCGATGTTGTCAATCACTTCATTCTGTTGCTCTACCATGATGCTCATCTGCACGATAGGTTCAATATTATGGCACCAAACATAAATCATTCGACGCACGTCATTGAAAAGTTGTGCAAGTTCGGCAATAGTTTGCTCGATCCGCTGGATATCCTGGTGCCGTGCTTGTACCTCTCGGTAAGCAGCTCTTGATTCACCATAGCGATTCGAGTTCATCAACTAACTCAAGTTAGCCCGAGAGCCTTCAGAATGCACACTGCAGATACATACAGCTTGGCTGAAGATTTGACCACCAGAGTCGTCGTTCACCACTGCCCGAATCTCTTCTGGTGTGGCATTCGGTTTGACTGAACATTGTCCGAATCGAACCCT
>JBBPOJ010001525.1:0-13080 GCA_038091395.1 Leccinum rimulosum | reverse complement strand
TCAACCCACTCAAAGAAAATAATTCCTGAGCTAGTGTGTTATAATATTGATATGAAGGATAATGAAATTTATATTTGATAAGATGTTATATGACTATATCAATTTGTCACAGTTCCCCTGATGTGGAACGTGCCCAGTTTGACAAACGCCCTGATCTGAGAAACGGGGCCGCATCTGTTATAATCACAGAGCGTGATGTGCACTAACTTTTTCTATCGAAACCAGCGGTTGGCCCGCAGGTGAAATTGGCTCGGTGTCGACTTCGAGACTTCGAGTAATGAGACGAGGGTCCAAGCGTCGCATCTCGGATACTTTTCAATAGTGTCGGCGGACCCTACGTCTAAATACCCCCAACCCCACATTGACTTTCGTGTTGATAGGGTCATAAAAGTTTCAAGAGTTGATAGTTAACTCGGGATAGCCTTCGTCCTCGCGCATAAAATACCACGCGGCGACGATGCGCGTGGCCATGTCATCGAGACGGGCCATAGAAATGGTGTTGTTTCGTATGAACGCCGTCAAGTTTTCACCAAAGTAGTTTCCACCAAAGTAGCTGCCGGTGTCGCCGATGACGTCACCCGATATGGTCATCTAATAAAACGGACATTGGCAAACGAACTAGGATTATAGCTGAGTTGCACTGACGTCAAGGCCCGCAACAGCCGATAGAGTCTCCGTAGTTGCAAACCAATCCAATTGGACGACTTTGAAGATCGTCTCAGCACACGGCTCGAAACTTGATGTATAAATGCTCACAGCCCTGGAATCCAAACTCCCTCTTGAGAATGTCGTTCAAAGTCTTGTTGTTGTTACAGGCATGAGTGTAGTTGACGAGGTCTTGGTGCGAAGTTAGGGAATGACATACATTGAGGCGAATGTCACAGACCATGGCTACACATGACCGACGAAGCGCAAGCCATCACAGAGCGTAAGAATGGAAGCGCATATATTTCATGCTGGGTCCTGTCATCGACATTGGACGACTCTTGAGTGCGCATATATTCCTGTTCGCTGGAACAAACGAAGCGTAAACAATTCCATGGTTACACCACATTCAGAACCACTCAACTTGTTGATGTAATGCTTGGCGGTGGCCTGGACACCACTGGCTTGCACACTGAGAATGGTTTCGTATCCAGCTTCTCCAGTGAGGAAAGGGTCACCACCGAAAGCTTCCTAATTACGTCCGCCCTGGGAAACGCGTCCCATGTTCATAGCCGGACCGAGGGCAATATTGACACCCTTGGCCTTGAATTCCTGGCCGATCGCGAGTCCGCGCGCCCGGATCAAATCACGGTTCCATCTACATCATCAAACGTCAGGTTCGGTAAGTTGTATACATACATTGCTTGAGATGCTTACGATGATGCAGCAGTTATGCCGGGCGGGAACGAACTTACTAATTGTGCCAAGCGGATTCCGGTGGGTGAATCCTATTGCGCCTTGGTCGAAAGGCCCGAAGTTGGATAATACATGTCACGAATCGACGAACCTGAAGACAGAGACCGGGAAAGCCGGAAACCGCGGGAGTATTACCTATGCAGAAACTATTTTGATAGCCGACACCGGTGGTAAAATTAACCTTTTGCTCGATCGTTAAGTTGGAGATCTACAACGAGGGGAAAAAAGATCGTAAATAAGTGAGAACCGGTTCCCGCACGACTGCGGCCAAGCAGGTTATATTTGCCATTCCCGGGAATGTCGCGTGCAAGCGCAGCAGAGGCGGCGGCTGTTGCAGAGGATGTATGCAAGTGATGAGATGCCAATGTTGGCAAATGCGACGAAGACGGAAGAGACGATGTACGCAGAAAAGGTTCAAAGTGTTCTTTCAGACGTTCGAACTCCAGCGACTCGGGTGCAGAGTCCTCGAATTTTTGCAACTGTGCTAAAAATCACATCAGCAAGACAAGGACGAAGCGAGCACTGTTCCTCTCTGACCTGCTAGCCCAGTCGGTTTCTCGAATGTGATGTTGACTTCCGCGGAGTCCCAACGACAATGACCGCAATACAAGAAACATGGAGCTTCTCCGACGTTGTTGAGTGAAGCCGAAAGTCGACCATTGCCGTCATCTGGGTGGTCAGAGGCTACTACAGACAGAGTAGAGCGACATATTGGACAAGAGAAACAATTGCGTGCACATCTATGAACGATGAGATTGTAGATCCACTTTAGTCGAAGGCAGCTCACCGACTCGGTTTCTTTTCTGCTCGTACACTAGCACTGGGGCTCGAATAAGCAGGTTTAGCAGTACACGACTTCGACAGAGACACATCGATTACATCGAACGGCATCGCACTCTTCGCAGAAATAGAGGTTGTGCAATGGGTGAAAGCTTGCAGAGGACGAAGCCAATATTGGTGGTGGAGGCGCCGACAAGTCGGACACAGACATGCAAGGGCAGTAGTAATGGACGCTTGGCCACAAATTTCTGTACAAAGCAGGGAAGATTTCACTCTCGGCGAAGTGATGGACGTAATTTAATATTCGACGTCCGAACTACAAACACTTCTTACTGTTTTCTTACATAATACTACTAACTGGGGAAACAATGACCTTGCTGACTCGGATGCAAGACACGTCGTACACTATTCTGGCACCAACCCAAGGATACGGATAAATATGTTGGTACCAATTGCACACACTGCACCTTTCAGCGATTCGCGGAATCGTGGCGTAAGATCCGCCCAACTGTGGAGAAATAAGCATTGAATGAACAATAGGCCCGCTTCAGGACGTCGGGAATGCTTGCCGAGAAAAGAGGTCGAGAGAATGGTAGGTTTTGACTTCGGGAGACAATTAAACTGGAAATCTCAAGAGTTTGAGGACGCGCGTGTCAAAGTAGACTTGCCCTTCGATCAGGCAGATATATGATGACTGTATACGATAAACATACAATTCCTGCGTACGAAGAAGTATGCCTTGGAGACGTGTTCCAGGATTTACTAGTATGGTGCATCTTCATGGTGTCGGTTGAAATCGTCTATATATGCGCTGAAAGGTTTCTGGATTCACTCACAAAATTTTCCCCATTAGATCATTTTCCGAGCGGTTCTCTGCATTTCTCTTCAACAACGAAAACCTATCTCCAAAAGGTACTATCCAGAGTTGTCTGGGGTCCCTTTCGCTGGATGATAGAGTGTCGTCCAGATCCTTGGTTATCACGGCGCGATTGTTGTCCCGTACTAGGATGTTAGCATGAGCGACAGTACGTGTGGTGCATCGTAAGCAATAGAAAATGCGACACGACACTTACAACTGAGAGGAAGGAGCGACTAATCGCGTGAAAAACCTCGTTGGATGTATCTTCGGGATGAAGACACCGGGGACGGGAAAGACGGGGAAGCAAGAATCTGGTGCAAGGGGGGAACATGGCGTGCGGTGGGGATAGGGACGTGGTAATTTTCAAAGTCATCTTCATCATCTTCATCACTTGGCGCAGCCAACAACGAAGTGGGACCGGAAGAATGCGTACAATATAGGTTAGACACAGTAGTACTGGCGTGCAACCTAGGCGGATTGGCCAAGTTTCCTTCAATCGTCGCTTGTGGTTGGTTACGCAAATCCAAAATGGACATCTCCTCGGCAAGTTCACGGTGTCCCATCTTCCCACTCAACGTCCTCGTGCTCTTCTTCGTCCTCGTTCCAGTCGGCAGGCGACGACGATGCATAGAGAGCGCTGGCGTAAACACGACACGTATCGTGCCTGGACGTGAATGGTTCCCAGCAGAGAAACCGGGAGTCGGGGAAGCGAGAGTGAGTGGTGAGGGCCAGTGCGGGAAGAGATCACGAACGCGCTCGATGTCCTTCTGGAGCTCTTGCGGGTCGCATGGGCGAGCTATATAAAAAAGGGCAGCTAGTTAGCGACAATTTGATTGCACGAAGGGACGACAAAACACGCACATCAATATTGCGGTGCTTGTTGAGACGGGCGAAACGCTCAAAGGGCGTCTCGATGTTTTCGGCGGGGATGCACCCCATGTCCTGCGTTTTGAGCTCGCAGACGAGCCACCAGTAGCTGTTGGTGTTGGTATCACCCCTGACAACGCTAGCCTGCCCCTCGACGGTCGCGATGAAGCTGTGGAGGGAGTAGATCAGGTCGAGAAATGATTTTGTTCGAATGGAGAAGGAGGAGCATCTCTCGCGGTCCTAGCCATCGGAGTCATCTTCGAGAACAGAGTGCTCATCATCAGAAGACCACTACTGAGGGCGTAGTAGTTGGTTGCCTCTGCGTGGGCTTGTATGTGTGAACTTGACATCTAAAAGTATGGGTGACGCTGAATTCGGAAACGCCAGGTCCCTGCTTGTCTGCGGCGGTCGAGATGGTGGTAGACCAAGGCCGAGACTTGCTGTGGTGGTGCTAGGACTGGAGTAAGATGAATCAGCAGCGAACGCAGGCTGTAAACAGTCTCTGGTGCAGTTACGATCAACGCCGCAAACAGGGAGCATTGAACCTGAAATAGGTGCATTCCGTACAAGATATGGCCGCCATTGGTGGGGTGGCGAGAAGAGCGGGCTGCTTGTGTGCAGGTGGGGCATACTATCCTGGAGCCTCGGGCCACCCACCCTGCTGTGTGATGCGGGAATGCGGTCGTCATCCACAAGAGTTCCAGATAAAAGGTGTCGAAGAAGTGGATGGTCTTATCGTGCCTCGCATCTCCCTGTATGATTCCGAATGTAGGTGGTGATAGCCTGAGATGCAGCGGAGACACTGATCAAGAGAAGGAACATCGGTGAGCAACATGAGTAAACGCAAGGCAATGAATGCAGGGGAACGAAGGTAGAGTTCGAGGGAACGGATGATAAATGAGGAATAAACAAACGGGCACACGTACTTTTGGCACATTAGACCAACTTTGAGTGTTGTTCGAATCCGCCAGATCCTTGGTTGTCCTGGCTCAAGTGTCCTCTAGGATTTGTCCTCTAAGATGTTAGCATGAGCGACAGTACGCGTGGTGCATCGTAAGCAATGGAAAATTTAAACACGATACTTACAACTGAGAGGAAGGAGCGACGAATCGCGTGAAAAAACCTTGTTGGCTTCGGGATGAAGCATGACACCGGGGAGACGGGGAAGAAGAATCCGGTGCGAGGGGAACAGGCTAGCGAGCGACGAAGACAGGGACGTGGTACTCCACCGGTTGAGTGTTAGCCATCGGTGGGATGAGGAGAGGAGCGGGCTGCTTATGCATAGATACGGCATGTGTTACAAGTTCATAGTGGGTCGTCTGGAACTTGCGCGGACGGGTCGTGAACGTGACGGAGCGTTCGGGGCTGGGTATGGGTATGGGTGGGGTTAGGAAAGGAATTTTATTATGGTCTGGGGAGGTGTCATTGCTGGAGGAGCTGTTGAGCCTCGGGTTAGTTATTCAGAATTCTGTAAAAGCTGGCGAACAGGTTGCTCGTTGTATCGCTTGGTGCGAGTTGTAGTGCAAGACTAGGCCAGTAAGGTGAGTCAATAAGTGCACAGGTGGGTTGTCAGGGGACGTGCTCGACATCGTCAAGGATGCTCTTCATATTTCCGCAGTCGAACCTAGATAGTAGAGGGCTGGTGACAGATGGTCAAGTAAGTTTGAGGGATGAGCGCTTGAGCTTGGGAGGGGCGTGGAGGCGATGATGGTGGGTTCCTCATCTTCTTTTGAGCATGATGGGCAGGAGGCATCGAAATCCCGTGAAACGTTGTACGGCTCGTTAAGCTCGTTATGCTCATGGAAGTTATAGAGATCAGGTGAGCCAGCGGTACTTGTACTTCATACGGAGGATCGGGAGTGAAGTTAGCGCAACCATAACTTTCGCATGAACACTGGCAGGATACTATTGCGTGTAGGGGGTATAGTGCGAAAAGCCTGAGAAAGTTTGAGTTCACAAGTTCTAAGCGTGCGCGTGATCTTTGAATCTTGCGTCACTGAAATCAATCTCGTACTATAGCCACTGTTTTCCCATTCATCAAGACACTATTGTTACATAATTCAGACACCTTTCAAAACAGTGACTTCACTTCCTATAGTGACTAACGGCTAGAATTCGTATCCCATCTCCGAGTCATCTTGTGTGACTTGGAACGCGTGACCTTGGAAACTCGAACTGGCGCCGGTCTGAGCCTCCAGATGGAAAAAGACCTTGTCAGCCTGAGAGTCTTGTGTCAAGTTGGTGTGACCTCGTGCCCGTCGTAAGGCCGACAGTTGCCCGTAAGACGGAATGAAAAAGTCAACCTTTGAGGTTTGGAGCATTTGTTCCCTGTTACAGGTGTGAGTAAGGGTAATACAGACGGACAAATTCGGCACTCACATCCCTCGTTGATGAAGCTTCAAGAGCGTCAGCTGCAATCCACTTCGGATCTCCTCAGCCTCAGTGCCAGCCTGAGGTGGCAGCTGTAGCACCCTGTTCATGCCGGAGATAATCTTTTTCTCCATTTCGGTGTAACGGCCTTCATTGTAGGTGAACTCGGCCTTTCTCGTTAACTCTGACCCTGGTTCCACGCCCTGCGCTACACGACGAAGCGCACAAGCCAACTGTTGATACTATGATTCAGATGCCTGTGGTCCCAGTGCGCGGTGGTCTCAGATCTCACGTTCAGCGTTCACGCGGACGGTTCAATATTCAATCTCAATCTCACCACACAGGCAGCGCTACCCATCACCTACAAAGTGCGTGTTCCCCCGGCCCGGCGCCCAACCCCGACCCTTCTGTGGCATATTACATGCCCAACTTCCTGAGATACAGCGATACCCTTCACCCGTCGTACTCACCCTCGACATCCGAGTCACCAGTGTCTTCTGCCTCTGCCCCACCCCCTCGTAGGTCTCGCAAATGCAGAGGCTACTCAACTCGTTCATTCAAAAAGCAAGATGTTCGCATTCGCTTCCCCTTGCGTGTGGTAACCCTTTCCTATTGTAGCTTACATTATTCATTCAGAGCATCGTCTTGAAGACGATGTTTATTGTACACGCCCTCAAGATATTTAAGGATTTATCCGTATTAATTGTGTAGATGGACTCTCTTTTAGTGTGCGTGCTCGGTTCAGAGAGTGAACTTCTTTTTTTCTAAATCGCCCACGGGTGTATAATATTATCATTATCAGGCTTGGAACTTGCGTCACGGTGCGTGTCGTGACCTTTAGCGACATTATGAATCAGCACATTCGCCACTGGACATGCCTTCTTGGACTGCCTCGACATGAGTATCGACATCGACACGTTTTTCCATCTCTCCCGCACACGTTCTTTGACCCGACTTTCGTTTACGCTGGGCTTTGCATCGATTAATCAAATCGAAACGTTCAACGACGTATTCGCGTTTCCTGCGCTGAAGTCCATGGCTTTGAAAATCAGATCGATGGTCTCCGATTCCAAGCTCTTTACCCACTTGCGACTCCCAGCACTTGAAAGAGTACCCATGCATTACATTGGCATGTTTCCCTCGATTGACTTGGTCAGGTCATTTGCAATCGCTCTCCGGACGGCCTGCAGTCACGAAACCGTCACAAATATCACTTTGGACGCTATAGCCTTTCGGAATCTTTGGCGTGCAGAGCCTACCACGCTTGTCCTCAATATCAATGATGTCAACGATATCCTTCCTTTCGCAGCGTTCAAACTTACCCACATGCGTATCGAGCTCGATTGGATCGTGGACCTGAAGGACGCCGATCTGCTGCGACTAGCGTCTGATTGTCCGCGGATCGAGGGTTTGTACATTAACGAAGAGATTGGATGGCGTTCTGCTGGAATTGCGCCGGTGGGCTTACTGAAGGTTCTCCGACTACGTCTGTCTTTGTGGGACTCATCTCCATCGCTCTCGACACCCGCGGCTACCAAATTCCTGCTCATGATGAGTTCGAACCTGAATCTCTAATCGGGCGTGGACCCGGCGATCCTTTGTCGTCTGGGCGCTCTTTGTTCTGGCACTTTAGTTACTCGGCCATCGATTCGAGAAGAGTCCGTCCCAACTTTGACGGTGTTCTTTGCGGACTATGCCCTTGGATGCTGTATTTGTAATTTCGAGGTGGTGGAAAGACGTGCAGAGCGAAAGAAATGAAAACCGAGCGGTCCAAACATCTCTGTAGCCATGGAGAGCGTAAATGGTTGCTAATTCTTGACTCCGCAAAGTGCCTGACGACTGAATGGGGATCATATCAGTGCGATGCGATCGCTGTAGCTCGGAGTCCCTGCGGATAGCGCCGAATCGTCGAACTTTGCCAACCATGCCGTGCGTAATTCCCGACTGAGTGGCTCAGTCTGGTCGAGAAGGTGGGCAGAATGGGCAGCACGAGTAGAATGGGCAGCACGGGTAGAATGGGCAGCACGGGTAGAATGGGCAGCACGGGTAGAATGGGCAGCACGGGTAGGATGGGCAGCACGGGTAGGATGGGCAGAACGGGCAGAGAAAATAGTGTTCTAAATGTAATAGAAGTCCATTCACTTCCCGGGCACCAGCCCTGACTCCAGGTCTGGAGAATTCAGAATTCCCGCCGCCAAAATAGTACTAATACGGTGTCGAAGTTCTCGCTAAGCTGAAAGAACTCTATGTGTGCGATTCCCAACCCGGCTAATCTAAAACTTTGAACTCAGACGGTAGATATGGCAGAGAAAGCAGATT
Source organism: Leccinum rimulosum (assembly GCA_038091395.1). NCBI lineage: Eukaryota > Fungi > Basidiomycota > Agaricomycetes > Boletales > Boletaceae > Leccinum > Leccinum rimulosum. The sequence continues at coordinate 4,484 of JBBPOJ010001525.1, read as the reverse complement.
CGGGAAGAACGGGAAGAAATTTCGCGCAGAACGGGCAGAACGGGCAGAACGGGCAGAACGGGCAGACAACTTGAATGTACTAAACGTAATAGAAGCACGGGCAGTGTGGCAATGGCATGAATTCACAACCGAAACGTTAGAACACACTCACACTGGCAGTGTGTGTATTTCCGCGCAGTACTATCGGACTCCCAGTGGCATACTAACCAGGCAGTCAACTTGTCACGCCTTGCCAGCGCTGAGAGTCGTGTGTGTGGACCCAAGTCCGTGGGGTTTCCGGCGCATTCCGCAATGAGGGTTGTCTGAATTCAGTTTACTATGCTGTGTTTCTGTGCTATATGACTACTAGTAAGGAGCGTGACACTGAACCGGACTAATCGTAGAACAGGCACCCCAGCTTCCATCATGTCCTCTGTCGCATCATTCCTTTATTCTCAAGCTGGACCTCTGGTCTCGCCACACACCATTCCTTACGAATCTCTCAATCCAGAGTCCTCCGCCGCTTTCAACAGAGAACGGGGGTCAATTTTCCCCACTCCTGGGGGGGCAGACGTCATCCACTTTTCCGAGAGAGAAAAGGGATCCAATTTACCTGTGCGTATTCTGAGCGTTCCCGATGATCGGTCACGGTTTAACAGTTGTATTCACTCCTATTCATAAGTTTGACCATGGGCATGCCTCAGAAGTGATGGAATACATGAATAGGGAAATGCTTCAGCTCGCTCGAATGAGTCGGGATGCTTGTAACGCAAAAATCCAATACAACCGTCTCCGTGCGCAAGAACTGGAGAAGATGCGATCACTTGTGGAGGATGAGATAGAAGCAAGTCAGGCATGCCTCACGCAGGTGGAGCGTCAGATTGGCCAGATCCGCAAACGATTGTATGCCAGTGGGGGTATGGCAAGCATCGATATCAACCAGCGTCAGCAACATTGGTCCTATCTCTTTCGTGGCCCCCCTTCCATTGGCTCGGATTCTGACGAGTCCGAAGTCGAGTCCAGTTACCATGGTTCTGAATGTAGTTTCAGTTATAACAATAGCGTTTTTCCTCCTTCAAGTTCGTTGTAATTGGCTGAATCAGTGTACGACTCGGAATTCAATGTTGTACTACTTTTTCCCCCAAAGATTTTACTTATTAGTGTCAGCTGGCTCGTGTTTCAAGTTCTCAGAATTCTTTATTCCAACGAATAACTATAGCTTGAGGCGTTTTATACGATAACGAGGGTGATTTGGATATTGTACAATATTGTCTGACAGCAGACCTCAGTCACGGTCCACGGTGTCTAGTAGCTTGAGTATAGCACTGGCAGCATAACTTGAAACAATCGAAATCGTACCAGTGCCAGCCTTGAATGCATATGAATGAAGCCATACCATTACTGGCATTCCGAGTCTACTGTACTATGCTTGATAACTTGAAAGCACACCGTGACGATTAACTTCATTGTTCTAGTTGGGCTTCGACGAACTCGTAAATGTTCAAGTTCGCCTTGGAGTCTTTGCTACTAGTGTGCACGCCAGTGCATGCAGTGACTGTCAGACGCTATCAGATAATCAATCAAATCCCTCCTAGATTCTCCAGCCCAACTCATATCAGGCTTCAAGTAGACTATAGAATCACGTTCAAGCCCCGTGACGTCAAGCTACTACCTCGATACATGCATTTTTCACCGTGACAGAGGTGGCCTAGCAGTATTCAAGGGGAGGCACGAGCCGCGCGAAGAATTAAGTCTATGCATGAGAAACGAAGTGGCGCACCTTCAAGTTCCTTGCTTTCGTTCGCTGGCCCAAGTTCGCTGTCCCTTGTTGCATCCGAGCCACAGCCTCAGGCTTCTGGCACAGCTATGCTCACTAATGCCTAGTCGTTCTTTTCGCACCCCACCCGCTACTTCCCTTACACCTCGTAAGCGTCACTGTTCCCCACCCGCACAGCTCGCTTCACCCGACAGTTCGAGCTGCGGGCATCGTCACGGGCCAGAAAACCGAAGGTTTTCGCCCATATGTCGTATCCCGGGCCATAGTAGCGCGTGATCAATGTACTATCTACGTTCGTACTATAGTCGTACATTATTTGCAAACCAAGCTCGATACGCATAGTACATAATCATCGCACGTACACTGAACTACCAGTAAATATTTCCGCTGACACCGGTAACTCTATATTGAGTCTTATTGACCCGGACTCGGACTCTGAGTCTCTGACTGGACGATACTGCAGTGAAATATGATACCGTGACACCGGTTAAGTATAAATGGAGAATCTTATCAGCTGAGTCTCCTATACTACTCTAGACACTTCACGGCATGCAGGGTGTAGCTACTTGGTAGCGATTACTCACATTGACAAAGTAGGCTCATCGATCACCGCCTTTGAAACCGGTCATTAAAAATTATAATAGAGTCCGAGTCAGACTACTAGTACTTTCGGATCGGCGGCGGCGGGTTTTCAAATTCTTAAAAGACATGTTCACGGCATCAGCATTCGTACTGCTGATCTGGCAATATCTGCAGCCTCTGCCGGAACTGCTGCCAGTGGTTGGCCAGTGAGTCATTCGGATAGTACCGTGACCTGATGCGTTCTGATCACTTACTCTTCAGATCGAAGTTTCCATGATATGATCGAGGCTTCCAGAGGGTGGTCTATGACCGGATACTCGGGTCAGCGCCATTCAGTAACTCGGATAGAACCGTGACCTGACGGCGGGCTTCCCCCAGTTTTACATCGACCATGACGTTTCTTGGAGACAACTTTATGGCAAGTTGGTCATTTCGCCAGCACATGGTGCGTTCTATTAGATCACTTACGCTTTTCAGGTCAAAATTTCCATGGTGATCGAGGCTGCCAGGGGGCGGTCTATGGCCGGTGACTCGGGTCAGCGCGATTCAGTAAGTTCAGCACGAGTAATTTTCGTTTCACGGTGTGCACTCCTCCGAGCCTGCATGCCTTTTTCCATTAATAGTGTCTGCTTCTATAAATTCCAGGGTTTCATGACCTTCTATCCTATCCTATCCTCCAAGCTCTTTTGATCACACTGCTGGAACTCACTCGAACATGTCAGATTCCATTCGGTCGAATCTCAGTTACACTCACTCTGACAACGACTACAGGCTCGGACAAGTGAGTGCTAGTGTACTAGCTGCAGAACCAAATCTCTGACGGACGATATTCTGGGCCAGCCCGAGTCCGGCGACCAGCCCCACAATGTGTTCCTCCTCCCTGTCACAGCTTCTGCCGCCACCAATACCACGACCACGTCCAGTAACCCGTTCTTGCCAGTGGGTTTTTTTGACTATACCACTTCCAGTGGGCATGTGCAAGGCAAGTCTTGATGTGCACTCTGTTTCAACGGAGCCTGATCGGACACTCAGGCTCGCCACTACTAGCCCCCAACGCCAGCAACCAATCCTTCACACCGACATCATCGGTTCCAAGCACTCGGGCTGGAGGCACCTCAGGCGATAAGACTCAACTACAGCGAAAGAGCACGCTTCCAGAACAGGACAAAGTCAACTTCGACCGCGCATTTGAACATCTCGTCAATGAGATCATCCACAGGCTGGGATGGGGTAACGATGCTGTCGATATAGCGGGACCCGAGTGCCTCAGTCAGGCTTCTGCCGAAAACGCAGCACGCGTAGGTTTGTCATCGTTTCTTTATTCTGGCAGGAATCAGTATTCACTGGCAACTGAACCATTCGAATTTTAGAGACACCCTGGGGCGCTGACATGCGGAGACTGGTAAGTAACATACGATCTGCATCACATGCGTTGCAGCGCCGCTGACTCGGAACTCTGTACATAGCTCGTAGAACAAAAACAGACATTTCGAAGCAAGATGGCCAAACTGGCGATGCACTACGCTACAAAGTATCCGTTGTTTGGCAGCGTCCAACCGGATGGTGTTAAAGTCGACCGGACCCCTGCAGAGTACGCTGCAGCCAAAGTCTTGTGCGAGAAGATGCTCGATGAGCGCCACTGGGACAAGTATTTTCTACACAATGTCGACGGCACTAGTACAGAGGTATGTAAGTTTTGATTAAGCGTTTGACCCCTTTTATCTTATTTTTTTTTGAAAGGGGAGTACCATGTTCGCGAACCCGATACTCCACGACTTCCACGTTGATTTCTGGTACAAACATGCAATGTCGCCGCTTCCACACCTCGATTTAGATAAACCGTTGTGGGCGACGACCCCACTTCGGCTGCTTGCAACTTCTGCAACGGCGGTGAGGATGATATCTCTCTACCTCCGAGTCATCGACCACAGGCATCTGAATCATAGTATCAACAGTTGGCTTGTGCGCTTCGTCGTGTAGCGCAGGGCGTGGAATCAGGGTCAAAGTTAACGAGAACGGTCGAGTTCAGCTACAATGAAGGCCGTTACACCGAAATGGAGAAAAAGATTATCTCCGGCATGAACAGGGTGCTACAGCTGCCACCTCAGGCTGGCACTGAGGCTGAGGAGATCCGAAGTGGATTGCA
>JBBPOJ010001524.1:0-13092 GCA_038091395.1 Leccinum rimulosum | reverse complement strand
CTGTAAGCTGTTGCTTTCAGTGCTCAAGCTCGAGCAGACGTTCGCCGTCGCTACGTATCCGGCGGCAGACCCGAGCTAGGGCCAGGGTGCAATGACGGACCCGGAGTGACCTGCTTGTTTGGCGCGTGCGATCGTCAACCGAGCGAGGGAGGCTAAGAGTGGGTGTGCCTACCTCAAACTTCGAGCGGTGGCTGCCTATGCCGCTTCGCTTAAAGCGATCAAGCCTTGGTTGCACAAGAGGCGTGAAGCACGTTGAGGTGGAGATATGTCTCCGGTCGTTCCTTCGAGGTTTAGATCTTTTGCCACCAGATCTTCAACTTGAAGCTTTTGAACGAACGGTCACGCGTCACGCCCACTGAGAATCACAACGTGTCACAGCTATCGAAATGAAATGATGCCGGTACGGTACTAGTCGATCCACATGGCCAAATAGTACATAGAAATTTTATCTAGCTATGTCTAATACACGCTATACATTATCATAGATACCCATAGATCAACCCGCATCTACTACTACCTGCCACCAATCTCCCCCCTTTCTCTATCTCACCCGCCGGCCGTGCGCTATGCAGCTGCTCCTCGACCGCCACCGTGACATACCCCTCCACGACGAACATGAGCACAACTAGGAGGTCGACACTGACAGGCAGGAGCGAAACAGGAGCCTGTGCGCACCACACCGCCCGGAAGCAGAGTGAGATGAGCCCGATCGAGCCCCACACGAACTCCTGTCAGGTTGAGCAGCCACGTGAAGACAACGCCTTCGCCTTAGATCGTTGTCAAGTTGGAGGCGAACGACGCGGCAAAGAACATCCTGGTGAAGGGCAAGTGGAGGGTCAGCGTGTTACAGGTCGGCCGATCCTCCCGAACGGAATGGGAACACTATTCTTGTTCACCCAGCCAAAGACGTGGAGTGCCTGCCCAGTGCTTGCCCCACCTTCGCCAACGCGAATAGCATTCACGAACTTCTATGAAACACGGACGTTGTCGTGGACAACACGACTGTGAGGAGGACTGCATTGATGACGCGCACGCCGGCGCTAAATCCCGCGCGTTTGAACACGACGTCAATGGGGAGGCCGTCACATCCGAGTCTACGATGTACGGTGAGTAACGCCATCACGTGAATATTGGTCGATGAGCACGACGAAATGCCCTCACCGCTAGCCGCCCTGAGCAGCGTCGTATCCTGCCAATTGATGCACAACCCAATCGTGAAGATAGTCAGGACATAAAAGAGCACGATCCGAAAAAAGGTCGCCTTATACTCACCCGCGGTGACTGCGATGAGCTCGACGCCTTCAAACGAGTAGAACACGTACACAAACATCTGCAGAGTTGGTGAAACCACCGATGAAGGATTGTCCGTTTTGGAAGTTTGAGAGCCCGTGAAAAAAGTAGTGGAAAGGAGATACATGTGGCTTGTTCCGTTCCGTTACACGCAAAGTGTACTAAACAAGAACGTCAGTATCGTCTAGCGCTCGACAAGATGTCTTACCGTCCTTAGCGCGCTCTCTGTGGTTGCTATGGACTTTCTATAACCGTAGTGAAAATTGCAGAGCCACGATATCATTTGAAGTCAAAGTTGTAGCGGTGGCAGTAGGGTGATAGCGGAAGCAGACGCAGACGCATTGGCGATGGACGCGGAGGCATTGATGGCAGGAGGGTGGAAGTATACCCAGCCAAACGCGCCATCGACAGGAGGACTATTCGGTGACAATGATCAGTCGATCAGGAAAACGCATCAATGCATCCCTCACCAGTCTGCCACAAGCTTTGAAATACCCGAATCCCATAGATGACTACCAGAAGGGTGGAGGTAACTGATTGTTTAATCGATGAACGACCGCGGCGAGACGAGATATATCCGCGGGAGATGGATGGACGTCTACTAAACGAAGCCAGTCCACTAATTCATACGCATTGGTTACGCGAGCACTCTCCGATGGAGCTAGATAGGCAACCAAGTAGGCGGCGATGATGAGTTACGACAAAACCGTTTTGCATATTGAGCTTTAAGACTCACGAATGGGGATCTGCTCAATGCTGTCAAGGAAGGTCGCAACCGTCTGGACGTTACTACAGGCGTCGTCTTGGAAGTGACGAAGGCAAGCTGTCGCAATGGACAGCTCTCATCTCATACCGAAACATACGCTCGGATTGATCGGGGAATGGCTGGCCAGCGATGCTTCCATCTAACTGATCGGGTATCACCAGGAGGTTGCAATATTGCGGATCGACTTGCTTGGATGCAAGCATCCCCAGCAGCCGCCGAACAAATGTGAAAACAGTCAGCGTATCTGACGGTGTCATCAATTTCCCATCTGCTTTGGCGAGGACCTGCTCGACTAGCAAACAACTCTCCTTGGTGGATAGAGACCGTGGAAGTGGATGATTGTGCAAGAGCAGACATGGCGTCCATGTAACGGTACGGAGTCTTGAGACATCGTTGAGCACAATCATCCAGGAAAGTTACGACAGCGTCGACTTCATCCACAAGCGGTGCACCATCAGGTGTTTCGGTGCCTTGTCCTCTGCGTATGTGGTAGAGCAGAGAGCCACATTTCCACCTCGTTCGGATCCAATTGGAATAGCACACTTTCGGAAAGAATGTGTCGTAAAAGCTCCTTCAATGTTGTACGGAGGGCGCGTACGCGACTAATGCAGAATGTCCTCAGGAGGACATACAGATATGTATGAGACGAGGAAGCTGGGGGTGCGGAAAGATCATCCCAGACGATGACACTATAGAATGATCTCACTTACCAGCCTTGCTAGCCCACGCGAACTGGTCACTCCCACTGAGCAAGCGGAGGACGTGTAAATGTTTTACGCTCTGTAGTACTGTAGGGGCTTCATTTTGTTGGGAGGTTTCTTGTTCCGTTGAGCTGTTTTCAGGCTCGCCAGAAAGCGAGGCTAAAGAACCCTCGACCAAGTTCAGAATCAACTTTCCGACTTCGAACCTAGCTTCAACAACAACATCCGGCAAGCATTCCTGGTAGAGCCAAAGAAGTCTCTCGGCGCTCTCACTCAACAAAGTCTGCTTGGGCGTGTTTGAAGAAGTTAGAGACTGTTGAGAAAAGGCGACGGCGACTTGAAACTCCGGTACACGTCGCATTGCTTCATTCTCGACTTCTCTTCGCTGGCGACTCCATTGGCCTTCTTCGACATCTTCTTCTAGCGCAATCTCCACCATCCTGAACACACGGACTATCTCCGAAACCTTTCGCAGGCATTTACACAGTACGAGGGCAGTACAATGCTGAACGATCGGGGTCGATGTAGCTTGCGATCCCTTTGTGAACAGCGCCTTCATGCTCACCGCCGGAAGTAAGTTTGCCATGATGATAGATATCGGCGGAGGGGTGGGGTTATAAAGTTCGCGGCTACTCGATAAGCGAAAGGAAGACACAGGAATCGCCTGAGAAAGGATTTGACCCGCAAAAGACATCCACTTTGAAGAAAGTCGTAGTTCGAGAGTGAGCGAAGCTGCAGACCAATACCTGATATAAATGTCAGTTACTCGAGGCTGTCTCCAAGGTAATAGTGCATGCACCCTGCGACGAGTTCTGGACACGCTGCGGTTATCTTGAGCGCCAGCTCTTACTGCTGAGGATCCTCGTTCACTTTCAACGTTCGTAATACGTTGGCCAGGATTTTATTGTATGTCCTGCCTGCATATGCGCCCTTTTGTCGAGCACTCCCAACGTCTTCTCGGTCGACACCATCTTCGTTAGCCTCGCGCGGGTACCATCCGCGGTCTCTAAAGCAAATGCCTTGTCCAGGATGTGTGCATATAGCCAATAGGAAGTGATGGACGATATCCGCTGGGACTTGTGCTCCTTCTGGCCGCTCGGCAGCGGCGCGGTCATACAATTTCAGCAGCTAAGGTGTTTTCAGGATACGCGATAGATACTGTACAAACTGAAAAAGGCTCACGTGCGAGATTGTCACTTCGTTGAACAGACGCAACTTCATAGTCCGTTTGATTTTGGGATCGGAGCAAACGCCCTCCCAACAGACTTGGACTCTCTGTATAACGCTATAATTATCCTGGACCAAGCCTTTGAATATGCTCATGAAAACCACACGACGTTGCTCCAGGAATGCTGCCTTGATGGACGGCGCCGTGCTTTGATCAACCATAGACAATACAAGTAAGACGGAATGAGCACGGATGTCTGCTCTGTCCCGTTGAGCTCAAGTCAATTTGGCGACACGAGTGGGGCTCACCAGGTCGGACAAGGATGTCGTCTCCTTCAATCTCTTCCTACGCATGTGAAGCAGTTTTTGCAGGCTCTATACTATATTAAGCTGTTGATTGAGAAAAAAAGGCAGAAGAGCGTACCTTGTTCTCCCAGGGACAAGTCTCCAAGACCGACTTCCGCTCTCTTCCACTCCCAAAAGTCGAGATCGTGTTGAATAGCTTGAGAGCACAGAGAATTTGCTCTTTGTGACTCCCACTGATGTAAGAGTTCAATTTTCGCAGCCATTGCGGGGAAAGGATTGTTTTGATCATGGAAACACCGTATGAGTGATCCGGGAGGTGGTACGGGAACAATGAGAGCAAGGAAGAGAATAACGACATCATAGAGGTTTGAGTTGACATCTAAAGGGGGATTAGTTCGCGGAAGTCGCGTGAAAAGAAATACGTACGTCGTTCACTGTTCCCCAAATATTGAAGAGGTCTTGAGCGGCTGGTGAACTCTCCATCGAGAGTTTAGCCAAAGTGAGACGTTCATCATGCGGGGCTAATGTCTCATCTTGTTTTAGGGATGACTTGGATCGCAATGCAGAAATGGCTGCACGGGTGTTTGAGGAAACGAAACTTGACTATACACAAGACACGGACCTTGGAAGAGCAACATTTGGTCTTGGCTAGTTCGAAGGGCTTTCTGTATGTCGTATACGCTGGTGAACGCGAACTTGTCAGCGACACGAGACCCAAGTTTGCCTTTTTGTTTCGCGAGCCATTCGGATGTGGAGGCATATCCAACCCAGATGCTGTTGTTTGGATCCAAAGCCTTCAAGTTTGCCAAACAACACTTCGACAGTGACAAGAATAGTAACTAGCGAGACAGCTTCCGAAATCCTAAACATCCGTGCCTATCGTACATCCCTCGAGGTGACAGCTCGCATTACCGTCCATAACCTTGATAATACTGAGGGTTATAACCCTGCGGAGGCGGACTCAACCCAAGTTGACAAAGTCTACCAGCTGGACATGCACCGATGTGAAATCGTTCACCGTTACGACGACCCCCTTCTCACGCCCCCACTGTAGACGAACAGAAAAACCCATCACGATGGTGGTTCTCGCCGTTCCTATGGTTCCCGCTCGACGCAGGACGTCGAGAGAGTCCTTGCGCAATATCCCATCACCCAAACCGGCCCCTCTGCTACATTGCCGGATCTCCCTGTTACCTCCGATTACCTCCCTCTGCCGTCCTCCACACTATCAACGGAGCGCCCAGCCTCCGCCGCCGCCAGCCCTAGTTCCTCGCATCCTCCCACCCCTCGCACACGGCGACAAGCGTCGCTAGCCTCCGCGTCCATCAGCTCTCAGGATCGTCGGAAGAGCCGCATGAATGCGCTCGCCTGCCTCGAAGGTCGCGCTCCCAGCCGCGTTCTTGGTTCCTCCAACCTTCGGAACAACTTTATGAGCTTCAGCGACGACGAGGAAGACAAGCTGGCTTCACACGCGGCTTCCACGACCACCAATGCGGAAATCCAAACCGAGGACCTCAGTGCCTTTGCAGATGTGGAGGACGAAGCGGATGTTATCATTCCCGCTGTGCCACGAAACTTGAAAGCAGGAGTCTGCCGACCCACAGGCGAAGCCCGTACGCCCAACAAGAACTGGACGTAAACGTCGGGGTACTCTCGAAAGTTGGTTTCCCCTCAGGAGTTTCATCGACCTCAAAGACGATGATCTGTCGTCCTGGAACTGGCGCAGCTTTATCGAAATCGGCGGCGTCGCATAGGATGTTCGCTTAAAGTTCAATAATCCTAATACGTGGCAATTCACTCCTACCGACGCGGCAGGGCCAACGGTAAACTGTACTATTGTACATTCCATTATTCGATTACAATACTTGATTCTATCCTGGCTGCTGTTGCTGCCTATGGATGCTTTGACCGTGTCCATTTACTCCCATACGTACTTACACGGACCTACCCCACCGCATCCAATCATAGTCTTTTTATCCTGCATTTTACAATGACATAACTTTTTTTACCTCTCCCCTCCCCCCTACTAATCATGGCCTGCATCGTCATGTTATTTATCATTTTCTTGCACGTCTTTGTTCTGTTTCTCGTAATCAAATGTTCCATTCCGTTAGGTATTCTTTGCTTTGCTTTTACTACTCGTGGTACGCGTTGACGCGTCCCAATAACTAATGGCTAATGGCAACCCGTGAAACACAGGGAAATGTTACTTTTTTCCATCTTGTCACGCGTTCGAGGACGTTCAGAGTCTGGGCTGTCGTTGTCGTCTGGTTGTTAACGGTTGTTAAGCCCATATGTCCGATCGGAGGGAGACTGTACTGCATAGATCGTCTGAGCCAGATCCGGCTGCATATCCCAGACGAGCTGTGACATCATGCCGCATCGCGTTGGCGTGGTGACTTGAACTTGATGTATTACTGGGCAGGTTTCCTGGTCCGTTATGCAAGATGCGTTGAACGTCAACAGTCAACTGGGAGACCTTGTCTGGATTGGAACTTGGTCTCACTCAGGCGCGCATGTGGTTGCGTTTCGGACTCGGCCGAGGAACCAACTTGAAGGCCGAGGCATTGTTGCGTTTTGACAGAGACAATGACAGTATGGCACTCGGAAACCACATTGTTCTATTATTTTTCTACCTCACTATGTATGTAGTTGCTTGTAGTCTACACGCTGTCTCGATTTGTCACGAATGCCCATCGCAACCACTTTCCATTTTTACTCCTCGAAACCGTTACGTCATGGTTTCGATCGTGATAAAACAGTGACGATCGGAGGACGCCGGGACAACCGACGACACGTCGGACACGCGACCGAGGCACTATCATGATTGTGTTGTACCAAGACGACATATGTACCCAGCAACTTGGCTCGTCGTCATCGGAGTCGCCGAGTCCTCGCGCACGCGAGCTTCCACGCTCAAGCGTTCAACCCAATTCAGTTCAGAAGTTCAAATTCGAATTTTACACGTACACATTGTGTTGGAAACGACTCAACGTTGCGTGAGGTTCCGTACTAAACATTGTGTTCGGCAACCGCCGTCGACGCCCAGACGATTTACTTGAGAAGCTGCCCCGGCGGACAATTTGAGGCATACTCATGTACGTAGATTGAATCACGTAGAACCGACCAACTCGGCTCCCCAAACTCCCTTTTTACACCTTACTTGAAAACGATTGACACCGGGATCCGAGTCGGTTCATCACCGCCCGACGCTCTGTATTTCATCATGCTCCATTCCTTGTCAACGGTTTTACCCGACAGTACGTACGTACCTCCCGGCACTCAGGAAGGGGAAGGCGGGGCACGAGCACTGATCAGGGAAATGAGCGAACAATAACAGCACTGGGGCTGAGCGCTAGCACTAAATATAAAGCTGTGGTCAAACAAAAAGTTCGAAAAGAAAAGGGAGAGTATGCCGACACATGACGGTCATTTCGCGAGCTATGATTGGCCAGCGCCAGTCTAACCAAAACCAGCCAAGAGGACCTGACCTAGACTATATCGAGGAGAATGACAAAGAGGCGAGTCCCCCGAGTCCGCTCGCCAAGCCTCTACGAGCGGAGTCAGACGCCTAGAAACTGAACTCGAAGGGGGTATATTCATCCCACATGTAGGCGACGATTATCAGCCACCGCATCCGCCATCCAGGGGGGAGGGATATCATTTGATCATCGTCCTAGGAGCCGCCCGAGGAGGCCCGAGGGCGAAGGACCGGCGTTGCCGCTGCCGCTGACGGCACCCCCGTTGTCATCATACGTGTAATATTCCACAGTGTAGGAGTTTCCGTACGTCGTTTGCGGATGAACCCTCCTTGGCGGAACCCGAGGAGGGAGTGCGGGTGGCTGTGAGTGATGATGTGGTTGTGTTCCGGGCCAACGAGGTGGCGGTGGCGGGGGCGGTTGAACAGCCAATGACTCGGACGCGGCGGTATCGCCTGGTACTGCGTCGGCAGTGGTCGCACTGCAAAGGAGCACCAGCCGTAGTGCTTGAAGGAGGCGAAGACGAATATTGCATGGGAGCCGGCGGTGCAGGGAATGCACTACTAGTGCATGCCATCGACGTATATTGACGGGACGGTTGCGTGTGTGGTTGTGACAGATATGGGTACTACGGATGGCGGTGGAGGTGGAACCGTGACCGATGATGCTTGCCAGTGAGCGGTACTGGTGAAGCACGTGACGAGCCAAATAGCCCAAGACCAGCATAGAGGATCTGGAGCTGGGCCCAGTGCTGCGCACGAGCTACGTGGTAGCTGCGACGGAGGTGGAGGAATATAAGACGCAGAACGCGGAAGTTGAGCTTGACCTGCAGGCACGGGGCTCGAATATGACGGACGTTGGGGAGGCTGTACTGGCGGCGACGAACGATTCATCCCGCCTTGCAAATTCATGGAAGCAAACGATGTCTCGATGGAAGGTGGTGAGCGGGGTGGCGGCGGAACGGGAGGCTTGCTATCCAGCGGTGGAAGAGGTGGCTGCACAGCGGACAGCCGTTGTTGAACCGCTGCCTGTCCTACTAACTTGTCCCGTTCCGTACGCTCCGAAACAAAGGACTTTGCGTTGCGTGAAAGCGTTCTGCTCAGTTCCGTGAGTTGGACGTAAAACTGCAGTCCCTTTCTATGCGCATATATCGTCCGTGAGCGAGGTATCGAGTGACGGAGTGACGGACCCACGTTAGTCCATCCCGCACTTCCATGTAACCATCGCGTGCACGCGAAATTCGTCGAACGGCATCCTTTTTTCCGTTTCTCTCGTTCTTCCCACTTCTTCGCACCAGGTCCGCGTCCCGCAAGGTCGCGAAGACTCTTCCACAGGCTCTGGATATCTTGCAATGCGACTTGTTGGTGGTGCACGGTGGCAGTCAACCGCTGTTGATATGGCTTGAACTTTTCGAGTTCGGCAGCGAACAGAGTGGGTTCGACGCCCGCATTGCGACGGTTGAGAAGCAGAAGATGCGAAACATCTTCCCCTTGTATCTGAATGCCATGAGCAGCAAGAAGAGGTACATCCAAAAGAGTAAACGCTACCTTCTCCTTGAGGTCCTTGAGGACTTCGTTCCGTTCGTACGCAACCTTCTTTATCCTTCCGAGACGCTCTTCAATCTCGGCTGTATACTCTCCAATTTGAGTCCGCTCCTGCTCGTCGCGGATCTCCGAGCTGATTTCCAGGTCGAACAGGTTCTCTGCACCACCAGTCCGTACGCTCGATCGAAAGAATTCTTCTAGGTCAGACAAAAGCATCAGCGAAATATCGCCTTTCATGGCGTCCCAAATCGCGTAAACCTGCTGGTCAGAGGCCGACGCCGCCTCGAGAGCGCTCAGATGAGACTTAAGATCTTGTCTCAGGGACTTGTTCAGCGACGCGGATGGCTCCTGTGTCCACAAATGATCATACTTGACCCTCATGGTCTCGCACTCGCGGGATTCGGCGTCCAATTCACGTGAGCTGGACGCCGTCTTTGAAGCGAGTCAGTTCGTGCATGAGTGCATCGACGCCTTCCTGGTCTTCCATGACCGCAATATCTTCCCTCCAGAGCCGTACGTCTAGCGGTATCTCGTCCTCGGCGCCGACACCTCCATCTGCCATGGGTTTGAACCGCCCGAGTCCTTCCTGCACGCCCATGGCCTCGAGTGCGCTGCGGACCTCGACCTCTGCACTCTCCGCACTCTCGACCTCCTTCCGAACAAGCTTTGCTTTCTCCTCCGAGTACACACTCGCGCTCTCGTGGACGCTGAGGGGGATAAGCTTGATGAAGATGCCCTGTCCGATGACCTTTTGCACTTCGGGCGCCCCGTAGACTTCTTCGATGGCGATGGGAGCAGCCACGGATGCCTTGTCGATGCCGGAGAGGGCGTCCGGCGAAGGAAGGACGGCGTTGTAGATGAGATCGCTGTCGCGCTGAGCTTCGTTCTTGCGGTCGGTGCAGATCTGGAGATGAGATTGGGTGCGCTCGAGGATGGACGTTCCCGCGTCGGCTGGTAGGGATACGTGTGACCAAAGCGTGGAGAACAATTGGGCAGAACGGTGGCCCTCTTTAGCGAGGGTCTCTGCGACGGTGAGGCGGACGAGGGAATCGCCATGGTTTCCTGCCTTGTCGTCGACCTGGGCACGGTAAAACTGTGCGAGATATCCGAACAGTTTGGACTTGATCTGCGGTGGGGTGTGAGATGAAGAGCGACACGGCCAAGTCGAAGCGGGGACGGACCTGTACGTGGGTTACCCAATTGCGATCGAAGACACCCTTGGGACAATGAAATCCTTGACTTCCTCAGAGAGGGACAAGTACATGGAGGCTGTCTGAGAGGCGATCTTTGAGACGAGAGTGCTTGCCTTTTTCTCCTCGATGCACTTTTCGAGAAAGACATATGTGGCTTGGGCGAGGATGAGGCCGACGAGGAACTTGATGACCTCGCGACTAAGGTCTGTCGAGGGTGCATGGAGAAAGTTGTCGTTGATGTAGGTGAGCATGCCTGCGCAGGTACGAAAGTAGTGAAAGGCACGCTTGAGGCCCTCTGGATCGGACCTGTTCTGGGATGCGGCGATGGCGGAGTGGGTAGCTGCGATCTGGAAGAGGATGGAGGCCTTTTCGAATGCGATGGACGTTTGGGTCGTGAGCTTGTTGGTGAATGCATCGTGCCAGGCAAAGTTGACACGAATCTCGGAGAACCGCAGCTCGAGGAGTTCGAGCTGGCCAAAGTACTTGTATAACAGATCTCGGCCTGTCAGTAGTCAGGGATGAACGGCGGGGTACAGGGACGAGAAACAGACCGGTGGTGTCGCTTCCAGCGCCCTTGACGGCGTCCTGTCTGCAGCGCTGGAGAGTCTGGTATTCCTGCGCATACGACTCTGGATTCTCTCCGTACGACTTTGCGATCAGACTGCGAATCGGCGACGTCCAGTCTACCTCGTCCGTGGTCTTTTTTGGTATCGAAACCATCGGTGACTGGTGCGACGACATGGCGGGCGACGACGATGACGACGACGTCGGGTGTTGATTCCTGTTTTAGTACTTCAACTCAACCATGTCATCCGAAAACATCGTCAGTCAAAAAGTACGCATTTTCTACTTCTTTTTTGTTCGCCTGCAACTAACGACCGTAGTATGACCGCTGTCGTACGTCGTGTTTTCTCTTCTCCTCGCCGTTCAGCTTCTGACCCGACCGCGCCAAGTGGCCGACTTTCTCGTCAAAACGTACGCTTCTCTCGTAACTCATTTTCTGTCTGCAACTAACCCTTTTGTTAGCGGTGTAGGCTTTGGCGTCGGTGTCGTCGCCTCCGTCATCCTCTTCCGAAGTGCGTCGCGTCCGACTCCCATCCCCATTCACTCACACAACCCACCACGCAGGACGCACATGGCCCATAGCACTCTCGTCCGGCTTCGGCATGGGCGCAGCCTACGCCGACTGCGACCGCTCCTTCAACCCCGCCCGCGTACCCGGCACCCGCATAATCACGTCGACGTCGACGTCGACGCCCACACCCACGCCTTCAGAGGAAACCAAATAGACAGACGCATAGACATGGTGTATTCCATTTTATATAAACGCATACGTAGAGTTCCCGTCTCATGAGCCCGCCTCGACCGTCCCGAGTTGTTCCGTTCTTGGACCCGACACGCCAACATCTTCACGTGCTTCACGCGGAGGTAGTGTTCTCTGTGGCTTTCCGTGCACGAGCCGTTCATACAAGACGTCTACCGCCGCTATTAGATATTGTGTGCTACGCGCTGCTGTCGGACGAACGCACATGCAGTGGCACCGATGATGGGTACTGTGACGATGACAGTGCGCAATCTTTGAGCTTGTGGGTGTAACTTTGGAGCCATGGTGAATAAATGCGATGCGTGGGAATTACCTGGACCGTAAGCTGTTCAGTGTTCGGTCCCTTTCGTCCACCCATACCTTTGCACTCACTACAAATACGTATACTAACCAGACTCAGACACAGGACCGAATTATGGATCCTACCGCGTATGTATATTCGCTCCTTGGTGTCAGTGTGAGCAACGTGCTGAGAGTACTTCTAGGACAAAGACAATCAACATCAAAAGTGTGTTCGTCAAAACATTCCTGTGGAATAAAAATTGACATGTCTTTTTATCAGACATCAAACTTTGCACAGTCGGGCGGCGCAAACTTCCGCTCTCGAGGCAATTTCAAGTCAAATTTTCCGTAGGCGATACCGTATCGCAACTGACGAAGAAAGCAAAAGAGAAAGAGATCCTCACCACTTGGGATGATAATATGTTTCTGTGCGTCCATTTTCGTCGTTCACGCCAGAGAACTAAAGTTTTTCTGTCAGTGATGGCGACGATCGTTCTGTCCTCGTAGTCAATGTTTTCCGAAATCATCGCATTCCACGAAAGGATGAACTGATCGGGAGTCTCAGTGATACAATCGGTAACATGCTGGGAAAACTCACCGATGGAGGTACGATCACACCCATATCTTGTCGCTCGTTTTGCTGATGCGATCTCCTCGATCAAAGTATTTGAGAAGCGTCTTTCCAACGTGAATGATGGCTCTGATCTCACCATCAAGTTTGCGCTGGCTGTCGAGAGTGCCAAAGCAGACGAACGTCAAGCTGAACAAGCTGTCGCCGAGGCGACCGAAGCGATCACCAGCGGCGCACTTGGTTCTACACCCGCAGCCGTTGACTTTTTGAACTCTGCGGTCGACGTTGCTTCAAAGGTCGTCAGCGAAATACAGACATTCGATAATACGTGGGGCGCTCTATTGCGGAGAATTGAACTCTTCAACAAGATCGTGGCTGGCATCGCGCAGGTATTTGGATGTCCAATGTCTCGATGCTCCCATGATCTCACCGTGACACAGGTTCATCCGTATGCGTCGCTCGCTTGGTC